>LR990643.1:11541432-11601046 GCA_905147715.2 Xestia xanthographa | reverse complement strand
TTATACTATATAAAGCTCGATTACCACTCACTCACTGACTCACTGACAGAATTGTTCTCCCTGATGGTGGATGGGGAGGTGGGTATATTTTGACAGATTCGTAAACAAGTAACTCCCGCAAGTATGGGAAAAGTGCCAAACCTCCCCTTTTCGCCCCCCTTCCTCCCCCTCCCTATCGTATCTCGGAAACAAAGAGACTTGAAACATATTTTTTTTCAAATTCGTATAGAAGAGGCTCGGGAAAGTAAAAACCAGTTTTCAAAATTGACCCCTTTTACCCCCTTTTCCCCCCTTTAGGCGGATCTCGGAAGTTGAGAGACTTGGAACATTTTTTTTTTCAGATTCGTAAGAAGGGGCCTAAAGTTAGTCAAAATCATTTTTCAAAACTCCCCACTCTCCCCCCCCCCCCCCCTCTTCACCCCATTTTTTACTACTGAAAAATCTTTTGATTCGTACCTAAAACTATTGACGACGTTGAAATTAAAAAATTGTATACCATTTCCTCCCCTCCCCAACCTCCCCTAAAATTGAAAGGGCTGTAACTTCATAACGGTTAGAGACAGCCATTCGGTGGTTGAACAAATATTATAGTAGGTGTCAAAACCTGTCCGGTGGTGGCAGGTTCTGAGTGGAGCGAACCTGCGAGACCGAGTGGAGCGAAGGGGGGAGGTGGCGAGCGAAGCGAGCCGGCGACCTCCGCAGCGTAACGAAGGTTGAGTGGGTGAAGCGTAACTCAGGGGCGACGACAAGCAAACTTTAGGGTAGTGTTTTTTTTACGGGACTGAGTTTTTAAATACGGTTTTTCACAATTTTTTTAATTGGTTTTTAGAATGTTTTAGGGGTTCTTAAGGGTTTTCATACTGATATAGGGGTAGTTGTAACGGATTTTCCAATTATTTTAAGGATTCCTATGGATTCTCAAATTTTTATGATGGTAAGGAATACTTCTCAAGCACACGACAACACGCGAGCTGCGCGCAGCTCGCGCACCCAAGCAAATACTAGTTTATATTATATAAAACTACAAGACCACTCACTGACTGACTCACTCATTGACATGTCGTTTCTCGGAACGGGTGAGAGATGGGTTAGAGGTATGTTTTGGAAAAATGTAGAATACCATAGATTGAGTAGAGGAAAATTATAGAGGAGATTCAAATCCAAGATGGCGGCCGAGTCCATTTCCGGTTTCGGTGGGGAAAAGACTTGGACGAGTTTCGACTCATAGGTCCTATTTGAAATCTAGAATGATTAAAAAAAAAAGGAAAAAAAAAAAAAAAAACAAGATGGCGGCTGCGCTGGGACGTTTTGAAATCTTCGACTTTTTGCACTAAACTTTGATGAATTGTTTTGTTCAACCGATTTCAAAACTTGGCAACACCAAGTACACCAGTCGGTGGCCTATAACCTTGAAATTTCAGGAAAATTGTGACATTTCTGAAAAACAAAATGGCGAACAGTGTGGCGGCCATTTTGTTGTAAGTTGGAATTTTCGACTTTTTTCAAATCCATTTTTAGGGTAGTTGGCAACATCCGACGGGTTCGAGTTGTAGCGAACGGTTGTGTGTTTTGTTGGGGAGTATTGCCTGGTTTGAAAATTTTTCCCAGTTTTAGGGTAGTTACCCAGATTTTCCCCAAAAACATGAAAAGTAGAAATAACGACATTTTGAATAAAGACTTTGACTATGTGGCACCATTGGGGTCCCCCAAATGACATTTGACCATTTTGGTTCGTTTTAGTTGGCAGCCCCAAAAAATATTTAATATATTAATTTTTGGGACTTTTTGGCTTTGGCGAGTTCTTTTGTTCTACCAAACTCAAAAGTTGGCAACACCAAGTAAACCCGTTGGTAGCCTATATCCTTGAGATTTCAGGAAAATTATGACATTTTAGAAAAACAAGATGGCGGACGCTGTGGCGGCCATTTTGTAAAAACTTGAAATTTCGACTTTTTTCAAATCTATTTTTCGTGCAGTTGGCAACATCTGAAGGGTTCGAGTTGTACTGATCGGTTATGTGTTTTGTAAAGGAGTGTTGCCTGGTGCAAAAAAAAATCCCATTTCTAGGGTACTTTCCCAGATTTGCCCCGAAAACATGAAAAGTAGAAATAACGATATGTTGAATAAAGACTTTGACTAGCCGGCAACATTAGGGTGCTTCTAATGACATTTGACCATTTTCATCACTTTGAGCTGGCAACCCCGAGAGCCATTGGGGTTTGAATTTTCGGGTCAGCCCCGACTTTGGCGAGTTCTTTTGTTCTATCAAACTCAAAAGTTGGCAACACCACGTACACTTGTCGGTAGCCTATATTCTTGAGATTTCAGGAAAATTATGACCTTTTAGAAAAACAAGATGGCGGACAGTGGGGCGGCCATCTTGTAAAAATGACAAAAAATCCCAATTTTCGACACGATAAATGGGACAGCTGGCATCCCCCCACTGAATTGTGTTGTATGAACCGGTTGTGTGTATTGCTGAGGAGTGTTGCCTGGTGCAAAAATTCTCCCCTCTTTTGGGGTAATTTTCCCAGATCTTCCCCAAAAACATGAAAAGTAGAAATGACGACATTTTAAACAGAGACTTTGACTAGCCGGCAACATTATGGTCTCCCAAATGACATTTGACCATTTTCATTATTTTGAGCTGGCAACCCCGAGAGCCATTGGGGTATGAATTTTCGGGTCAGACCCGACTTTGGCGAGTTATTTTGTTCTACCAAACTCAAAAGTTGGCAACACCAAGTACACCGATCGGTAGCCTATATCCTTGAGATTTTGGAAAAATTATGATATTTACTTTCGACACAATAAATGTTACAGTTGGCATCCCCCGACTGGATTGTGTTGTATGAACTGGTTGTGTGTATTGCCGAGGAGTGTTGCCTGGTGCAAAAATTCTCCCCACTTTTGGGGTAATTTTCCCCAAAAACATGAAAAGTAGAAATGACGTTATTTTAAATGGAAATTTTGCATAACCACCAAGAATGTGGTGCCTGAAATGACTTTTGACCATTTTCATCACTCTCAGCTGGCAACCCCGAGAGCCATTGGCGCTTAAATCTTCGGGTCGGACCCGACTTTGGCGAGTTCTTTTGTTCTACCAAAGTCAACGTACAGCCACCGTGTTTTTACTGACAGGTAGCTTATATCCTGGTTACTTTAGAAAATTTGTGACATTTTAGAAATTCAATATGGCGGCTGTGCCACTTCCGGTTTCCAAAACCTTGTCCGATTGGGGTCGTTCAAGCGGTTCATCCCACTGAGGGGTATTAGTTTGTAATGTTTTTTGGATTAGTAAACAAGAAACATCCACGTGTGGGGTAAAAGTGCCAAACCCCACCTTTTTGCCCCCCTTCTCCCCCCCTCCCTATCTCGTTACTCGGAAACTAAGAGACCCATGTTCTGTTTCTTTACGGATTCGTATAGAGGAGGCTTGAAAAAGTAAAAACCATTTTTTAAAGTTGTCCCCTTTGACCCCCTTCTCTACCCCTATAGGCGTATCTCGAAAAATAAGGGGCCATGTTTTTTTTTTTTCAGATTCATAAAAAGAGGCCCAGAGTTAGTAAAACTAATTTTTCAATACCCTCTCTCCCCCCCTTAAGCCCCTCTCTCCACCCCTTTTTATACAACTGAAAAATCTTTTGATTTTTACCTAAAACTATTGAGGGGCGTTGAAATTTGCAAACCTCCCCTCCCCACCCCAACCTCCCTTAAAATTGAAAGGGCTGTAACTTCATAACGGTTAGAGATAGCAATTAGGTGTTTGAACAAATTATATAGTAGGCGTCGAAACTTGTCCGGTCTCCGATGGTGGTACGGCAACGATAGCTTACCGATGGCAGGTAGGTCCTGAATGGAGCGAACCTGCGAGATCGAGTTAAGCGAAGGGGGAGGTGGCGAGGGAAGCGAGCCGGCGACCTCCATCGCGTAACCAAGGTTGAGTGGGTGAAGCGTAACTCAGAGGTGACTATGTACATTCGGAAAAAATATTTTCTCAAAAAAAGAAAGGGCTCTAACTTCATAACGCTTAGAGATAGCCATTAGGTGTTTGAACAAATATTATAGTAGGCGTCGAAACCTGTCCGGTGGTTGTAGGGATAAGGTCAAGATAGTTTATTGGTCTGAGTTTATAATGAAGGTTTTAGATTGTTTTAGCGGATCTTAAGGGTTCTTAGACTGCTTCATACGTATTTAAGGGTTCCTAAAGACTTGGATGAATTTCGACTCATAGGTCCCATACAAACTTTTTGTACTAAACTTTGATGAATTATTTTGTTCTACCGATTTAAAACGTTAGCAACACCACTTACACCAGTCGTTGGCCTATAACCTTGAAATTTGGTTGAGGAGTGTTGCCTGGTGCAAAAATTCTCTTCACTTTTGGGGTAATTTTACCAGATTTTCCTCGAAAACGTGAAAAGTAGAAATTACGACATTTTTAATGGAAATTTTGGGTAACCACCAAGAATCGGGTGCCCAAAATGACTCATGACCATTTTCATCACTCACAGCTGGCAACCCGGAGAGCCATTGGTGCTTGAATTTTCGGGTCAGACCCGACTTTGGCGAGATCTTTTGTTCTACCAAACACAAAAGTTGGCAACACCAAGTACAACAGTCGGTAGCGGTCTATATCCTTGACATTTCAGAAAAATAAGATGGCGGACAGTGTGGCGGCCATCTTGTAGAAATGACGAAATATCCCAATTTTTTACACAATAAATCAGACAGCTGGCATCCCCCGACTGGATTGTGTTGTATGAACCGGTTGTTTATTTCGTTGAGGAGTGTTTGGGGTCCCCCAAATGTTATTTGACCATTTTCATCACTTTCAACTGGCAACCCCGAGAGCCATTGGGGCTTGAATTTTCAGGGTCAGACCCGACTTTGGCGAATTCTTTCGTTCTACCAAAGTCAACGGACAGCCACCGTGTTTTTACAAACAGGTAGCTTATATCCTGGTTACTTTAGAAAAATTGTGACATTTTAAAAATTCAAGATGGCGGCCTTGCCTTTTCCGGTTTTCGAAACCTTGTTCGAATACCACTCACTAACATTATTGTTCTCCCGGACGGTGGAGAGGGAGAGGGGTATATTTTGACAGATTCATAATCAAGTTACTCTCACGAGTAAGGAAAATGTTTCAAACCACTTTTTGCCCCCCATCCCACCCCAACCTATCGTATCTCGGAAACTAAGAGACCCGTGTTTTATTTTTATCCGAATTGTACAGAGGAGGCTCGAGGAAGTATAAAACATTTTTCAATGTTACCCCCCTTGCCCCCTTCTCCCCCCCTTTAGGCGGATCTCGGAAGTTTCTGAGAATAGAAACTTTTTTTTTCAGATTCATATAAAGGAGCAATGCGTTAGTCAGAATCATTTTTCAAAACACCCTCCTCTCCCCCGCTTCACCCCTCCCACTCATCGTATCTCGGAAACTAGGACATGTAGCGGTTTTGTTTTTATTCTTACCAAGAACTATTGAAGGGCGTTGAAATTTTTACACTCTTCCCTCCCGTCCCAAAACTCCCCTAAAATTTGAAGGGATGTAACTTTTAACGGTTAGAGATAGCCATAAGGTGCTTGAACAAATATTATAGTAGGCGTCGAAACCTGTCCGGTTGTGGTACCGGTAAAGCGAAGGGGAGAGGTGGCGAGCGAAGCGAGCCGGTGACTTCCATAGCGTAACGAAGGTTGAAAGGGTGAAGCGTAACTCAGAGGCGACTATATACATACGGAAAAAATATTTGAATTCTAATTTTAAATTTCGCGCCACGCCAAAACGCTCCGCAACTAACTATGTAAGTACTACGCACGCATACGCTTTCGTATTGATTCTGACCTAAAACTATTGAAGGGTGTTGAAATTTGTATACCCTCCCCTCCCCACCCCAACCTCCCCTAAAATTTAAAGGGTTGTAACTTCATAACTGTTAGAGATAGCCATTATGAGTTTGAACAAATATTATAGTAGGCGTCGAAACCTGTCCGGTGGTGATACCGGTTACCGGTAATGTGAAGGGCGAACCCCGTAGCGTAGGGATAAGGTGGCGATAGCTTTCCGATGGTAGGTAGGTCCGTAGCGTAACGATGGTTGAGTGGGTGAAGCGTAACTCAAGGGGGCGACGACAAACAGAGAGTAGGCAATAGGAAGGGGTCCGCAAGGGCCGTTGCCTGCCGGGGTTGCGGGACTTTTCGAAAGAACAACCGTGGCCTCGGAACACAAAGGGCGATGAAGGAACATGGATGGATTTTAGTCAGTAAAAGTCTGATACTTCCTCGTGCTCCGCCCAGAGCGGGAGGAGTCATTTTGATGATTTCCCAACCGAAAAAAAAAAAAAATACGGGGGGCGACAAGCAAACTTTTGGGTATTGTTTTTTTAATGGGAAAAAGTCTGAGTTTTTAAATAAGGTTTTAGACTGCATTAATGTTTTTTTAAGGGGTTTCAAAATCTTTAAAATAAATTCTCATTTTTTTTAACTTTAATTTCTTTTTTTTTACTGAATTAGTTTTTAGAATGAGGGGTTCTTAAAGGTTTTCATATTGATTTAGGGGTTCCTTAGGGTTTTCGTACTGCTGTAAGGGTGCTCTTAAAGGTTTTAAAAATATTCAGAAGTATTTTACAAAATCTTCTAAGGGCTCTAATGGATTTTCCAATTCATTAAGGATTTTTAAGGATTCTCAAAATTTTATAAGGTTATGGAATACTTCTCAATAACACGAAACCGAACCGAACCGAATAGAATGATATATATGTTACAAGCGACGTGATTAACTGGGCATTATTAATAAAGACCGGCCATTATTAATAATGCCCAAGAACAATGGGAAAAGTGATTAATATATCACTTTCACCGGCCATTATTAATAATGCCCGACGGCCCGTGGTCTATGTAATAAGTCAGTGATTGAGATAGCATCATCGGTCTAAATTTTAAAGCTTAAAAGTTGTTTTCTTTAATACTTGCCCTGCGTATGTCGACCACCATGATTGGTCCGAATTAGTATTACAACTTTATGTCCCAGAAGTCCGAATTTGGGACATGAGGAGCGTAGGCCGAAGGCCGGCGGAGCTCCGACGACATGGCTGACGGGAGATAGGGCGGCAGCTTTTTTTTTTAGACCGCCCGATCCGACCATCTGTTTAGTGTAATTTATATTTTTACATGATGACAGTGAAGAATATAAGTAATATTTTTATCACAATAAAAGTAGGTAACTACTGATGTTATTACATTTTTAACTGTTTATTAAAACTATTGAGGGGCGTTGAAATTTGTATACCTTCCCCTCCCCACCCCAACCTCTAAAATTGAACCAGCTGTAACTTCATAACGGTTAGAGATAGCAATTAGGTGTTTGAACAAATTATATAGTAGGCGTCGAAACTTGTCCGGTCTCCGGTGGTGGTACGGTAACGATAGCTTTCCGATGGTAGGTAGGTCCTGAATGGAGCGAACCTGCGAGACCGAGTGTTGCGAAGGGGGAGGTGACGAGCGAAGCAAGCCGGCGACCTCCGTTGCGTAGGTAACCAAGGTTGAGTGGGTGTAGCTTAACTCAGAGGTGACTATGTACATTCGGAAAAAATATTTTATAAAAAAAAGAAAGGGCTGTAACTTCATAACGGTTACAGATAGCCATTAGGTGTTTGGACAAATATAATAGTAAGTGTCAAAACCTGTCCGGTGGTGGTAGGGATAAGGTCAAGATAGCTTAGCTTATAGATCTGACTTTTTAATGAAGGTTGTAGATTGTTTTAGCGGATCTTAAGGGTTCTTAGACTGTTTCATACTGATTTATTGGTTCCCCATTTCTAGGGTACTTTCCCAGATTTTCCCCAAAAACATGAAAAGTAGAAATAACGATATTTTGAATGGCGACTGACTAGCCGGCAACACTGGGGTCCCTCCAATGACATTTGACCATTTTCATCACTTTAAGCTGGCAACCCCGAGAGCCATAGATAGGGGCTTGAATTTTCAGGTCAGACCCGAATTTGGCGAGTTCTTTTGTTCTACGAAAGTCAAAAGTTGGCAACACCAAGTACACGGGTCGGTGGCCTGTATCCTTGAAATTTTAGGAAAAACGTTAGTTTTCGGAAAAAAAGATGGCCGACAGTGTGGCGGCCATCTTGTAAAAATGATGAAAACGCCCATTCTCGACACGATGCATGGCACAGCTGGCATCACCCGACTGGATTGTATGAACCGGTTGTGTACTTTGTCAAGTAGTGTTGCCTGATGCAAAAAAATGCCCATCATTAGGGTATTTTCTCAGATTTTCCCCAAAAAATATGAAAAAAAGAAATAACGATATTTTTAATGGAAACTGACTAGCCGGCAACATTGGGGTCCCCCAAATGACATTTAATCATTTTCATCACTTTCAGCTGGCAACCCCGAGAGCCAGTGGGACTTGAATTTTCGGGTCAGACCCGACTTTGGCAAGTTCTTTTGTTCTACCAAAGTCAACGGACAGCCACCGTGTTTTTACAGACAGGTAGCTTGTATCCTGGTTACTTTAGAAAAATTGTGACATTTTAGAAATTCATATTTCATTTCATTCATTTATTTCATATTCGTATATTTTGACAGATTCATAATCAAGTAACTCTCACGAGTAGGGAAAATGTGCCAAACCACTTTTTGCCCCCCTTCCCACCCCTCCCTATCTTATCTCGGAAACTAAGAGACCCGTGTCTGATTTGTATAGAGGAGGCTCGAGGAACTATAAAACATTTTTCAGTGTTACCCCTCTTGCCCCCCTTCTACCCCGCTTTAGGCGGATCTCGGAAGTTCAGAGAAATGGAACATTTTCTTTTTCAGATTCATATAAAGGAGCAATGCGTTAGAAAGAATTATTTTTCACAACATCCCCCTCTCCCCCCCTTCATCCCTCCCACCCATCGTATCTCAGAAACTAGGACATGTAGCGGTTTTGTTTTTATTCTTACCTAAAACTATTGAAAGGCGTTAAAATTTTACACTCTCCCCTCCCGTCCCCAACCTCCCCTGAAATTTGAAGGGCTGAAACTTCATAACGGTTAGAGATAGCCATTAGGTGCTTGAACAAATGTTATAGTAGGCGTCAAAACCTCTCCGGTGGTGGTACCGGTAAAGCGAAGGGAGGAGCGAGCGAGCGTAGCGAGCCGGCGACCCCCGTAGCGTAGGGATAAGGTCACGATAGCTTTCCGGTGGTAGGTAGGTCCTGAGGGGAGCGAAGGGGGGAGGTGGTGAGCGAAGCGAGCCGGCGACCTCCGCAGTCGTTATGCTACGGAGGTCGCCGGCTCGCTTCACTCACCACCTGTTTTTTTCACGCGGCCTTTGGTTAAGTGAGAGAAGCGTAACTCAGAGATGATTATGTACATACGAAAAAAATTTTTTTGAATTCTAATTTTAAATTTTGCGCCACGCCAAAACGCTCCGCAACTAACTATATAAGTCCTACGCATGCATACGCATTCGCATAGATTCTGACCTAAAACTATGGAGGGGCATTGAAATTTTGAATACCCTACCCTCCCGTCCCCAACCTCCCCTGAAATTGAAAGGGCTGTAAGTTTATTATGGTTAGAGATAGACATTAGGTGTTGGAACAAATATAATAGCAGGCGTCGAAACCTGTCTGGTGGTGGCAGAGATAAGTTTACGATAGCTTTCCGGTGGTAGGTACAATAAGCAAACTTTAGGGTAATGTTTTTTTTAATGGGAAAATGTCTAAGTTTTTAAATAAGGTTTTAGATTGTTTAAGGGGATCCTAAGAGTTCTTAGACTGCTTCATAATAATTTAGGGGTTCCTTAGGGCTTAAGGTTTAGGGTTTTTGTTCAGCTGTAAAAGTAAAGGTTTTCAAAATGTTTAAAAAGTTTAATAATTTTTTGTAAAAGCTTTAAACGGAGTAAGCTAACGGATTTTCCAATTCATTTAAGGATTACTATGGATTCTCAAAATTTTATAAGGGTAAGGAATACTTCTCAATAACACGAAACCGAACCGAACCGAATAGATTGATATGTATGTTACGGGCAACGTGAGTAACTGGGCATCATTAATTAGGACCGGCCATTATTGATAATGCCCGACGGCCCGAGGTCTATGTTATAAGTCAGGGTTTGAGATAGCATCATTGTTTTCTTTAATACTTGCCCTGCATAGGTCGACCACCATGATTGATCCGAATTAGTATTACAACTTTATGTCCCAGAAGTCCAAATTTGGGACATGAGGAGCGTAGGCCGAAGGCCGGCGGAGCTCCGACGACATGGCTGACGGGAGATAGGGCGGCAGCTTTTTTTTTTAGACCGCCCGATCTGACCATCTGTTCAGTGTAATTTCTATTTTTACATGATGACAGTGTTTGATAAGTTCTATTTTTATCAAAATAAAAGTAGGTAACTATTGATGTTATTACATTTTTAACTGTTTATTTTTTAACTACTACGTTTAATAGTTTATTTTTTGTTAACTTTTCATGAAAATTTTGTAAGTTTAATTTAATTTAATAAACAAAAAGACGAGAAGTTCACCTATTTTATTACTTTGCCCAAGATAGGGTGGGCATTATTCATAATGGCCGGGAAAAGTGATTAATCATGCTGTTTTAATCACATTGCCCAATTGAGTCGGGCATTATGAATACAGACCGGCCATTATTAATAGTGCCCGGACTTATCAAATTGAACGTGACACATATACACTATACCAAGTCACATATCAAGTGGAAACCTTTCGGGTCCCTTTGGGCTTTATTTGGCATTTCAGTAGACTTTGAAAAGTGAAAGACTCTTTTATGGTTATGCTTGATATTTTTACTACATTTTTTAAGTGAAAAATCTACCAGCACAGGCACGCGAGGTGCTTGCACCTCGCGCAACACGCAAATACTAGTTTATATTATATAAAACTACAAGACCACTCACTGACTGACTCACTCATTGACATGTCGTTTCTCGGAACGGGTGAGAGATGGGTTAGAGGTATGTTTTGGAAAAATGTAGAATACCATAGATTGAGTAGAGGAAAATTATAGAGGAGATTCAAATCCAAGATGGCGGCCGAGTCCATTTCCGGTTTCGGTGGGGAAAAGACTTGGACGAGTTTCGACTCATAGGTCCTATTTGAAATCTAGAATGATTAAAAAAAAAAGGAAAAAAAAAAAAAAAAAACAAGATGGCGGCTGCGCTGGGACGTTTTGAAATCTTCGACTTTTTGCACTAAACTTTGATGAATTGTTTTGTTCAACCGATTTCAAAACTTGGCAACACCAAGTACACCAGTCGGTGGCCTATAACCTTGAAATTTCAGGAAAATTGTGACATTTCTGAAAAACAAAATGGCGAACAGTGTGGCGGCCATTTTGTTGTAAGTTGGAATTTTCGACTTTTTTCAAATCCATTTTTAGGGTAGTTGGCAACATCCGACGGGTTCGAGTTGTAGCGAACGGTTGTGTGTTTTGTTGGGGAGTATTGCCTGGTTTGAAAATTTTTCCCAGTTTTAGGGTAGTTACCCAGATTTTCCCCAAAAACATGAAAAGTAGAAATAACGACATTTTGAATAAAGACTTTGACTATGTGGCACCATTGGGGTCCCCCAAATGACATTTGACCATTTTGGTTCGTTTTAGTTGGCAGCCCCAAAAAATATTTAATATATTAATTTTTGGGACTTTTTGGCTTTGGCGAGTTCTTTTGTTCTACCAAACTCAAAAGTTGGCAACACCAAGTAAACCCGTTGGTAGCCTATATCCTTGAGATTTCAGGAAAATTATGACATTTTAGAAAAACAAGATGGCGGACGCTGTGGCGGCCATTTTGTAAAAACTTGAAATTTCGACTTTTTTCAAATCTATTTTTCGTGCAGTTGGCAACATCTGAAGGGTTCGAGTTGTACTGATCGGTTATGTGTTTTGTAAAGGAGTGTTGCCTGGTGCAAAAAAAAATCCCATTTCTAGGGTACTTTCCCAGATTTGCCCCGAAAACATGAAAAGTAGAAATAACGATATGTTGAATAAAGACTTTGACTAGCCGGCAACATTAGGGTGCTTCTAATGACATTTGACCATTTTCATCACTTTGAGCTGGCAACCCCGAGAGCCATTGGGGTTTGAATTTTCGGGTCAGCCCCGACTTTGGCGAGTTCTTTTGTTCTATCAAACTCAAAAGTTGGCAACACCACGTACACTTGTCGGTAGCCTATATTCTTGAGATTTCAGGAAAATTATGACCTTTTAGAAAAACAAGATGGCGGACAGTGGGGCGGCCATCTTGTAAAAATGACAAAAAATCCCAATTTTCGACACGATAAATGGGACAGCTGGCATCCCCCCACTGAATTGTGTTGTATGAACCGGTTGTGTGTATTGCTGAGGAGTGTTGCCTGGTGCAAAAATTCTCCCCTCTTTTGGGGTAATTTTCCCAGATCTTCCCCAAAAACATGAAAAGTAGAAATGACGACATTTTAAACAGAGACTTTGACTAGCCGGCAACATTATGGTCTCCCAAATGACATTTGACCATTTTCATTATTTTGAGCTGGCAACCCCGAGAGCCATTGGGGTATGAATTTTCGGGTCAGACCCGACTTTGGCGAGTTATTTTGTTCTACCAAACTCAAAAGTTGGCAACACCAAGTACACCGATCGGTAGCCTATATCCTTGAGATTTTGGAAAAATTATGATATTTACTTTCGACACAATAAATGTTACAGTTGGCATCCCCCGACTGGATTGTGTTGTATGAACTGGTTGTGTGTATTGCCGAGGAGTGTTGCCTGGTGCAAAAATTCTCCCCACTTTTGGGGTAATTTTCCCCAAAAACATGAAAAGTAGAAATGACGTTATTTTAAATGGAAATTTTGCATAACCACCAAGAATGTGGTGCCTGAAATGACTTTTGACCATTTTCATCACTCTCAGCTGGCAACCCCGAGAGCCATTGGCGCTTAAATCTTCGGGTCGGACCCGACTTTGGCGAGTTCTTTTGTTCTACCAAAGTCAACGTACAGCCACCGTGTTTTTACTGACAGGTAGCTTATATCCTGGTTACTTTAGAAAATTTGTGACATTTTAGAAATTCAATATGGCGGCTGTGCCACTTCCGGTTTCCAAAACCTTGTCCGATTGGGGTCGTTCAAGCGGTTCATCCCACTGAGGGGTATTAGTTTGTAATGTTTTTTGGATTAGTAAACAAGAAACATCCACGTGTGGGGTAAAAGTGCCAAACCCCACCTTTTTGCCCCCCTTCTCCCCCCCTCCCTATCTCGTTACTCGGAAACTAAGAGACCCATGTTCTGTTTCTTTACGGATTCGTATAGAGGAGGCTTGAAAAAGTAAAAACCATTTTTTAAAGTTGTCCCCTTTGACCCCCTTCTCTACCCCTATAGGCGTATCTCGAAAAATAAGGGGCCATGTTTTTTTTTTTTCAGATTCATAAAAAGAGGCCCAGAGTTAGTAAAACTAATTTTTCAATACCCTCTCTCCCCCCCTTAAGCCCCTCTCTCCACCCCTTTTTATACAACTGAAAAATCTTTTGATTTTTACCTAAAACTATTGAGGGGCGTTGAAATTTGCAAACCTCCCCTCCCCACCCCAACCTCCCTTAAAATTGAAAGGGCTGTAACTTCATAACGGTTAGAGATAGCAATTAGGTGTTTGAACAAATTATATAGTAGGCGTCGAAACTTGTCCGGTCTCCGATGGTGGTACGGCAACGATAGCTTACCGATGGCAGGTAGGTCCTGAATGGAGCGAACCTGCGAGATCGAGTTAAGCGAAGGGGGAGGTGGCGAGGGAAGCGAGCCGGCGACCTCCATCGCGTAACCAAGGTTGAGTGGGTGAAGCGTAACTCAGAGGTGACTATGTACATTCGGAAAAAATATTTTCTCAAAAAAAGAAAGGGCTCTAACTTCATAACGCTTAGAGATAGCCATTAGGTGTTTGAACAAATATTATAGTAGGCGTCGAAACCTGTCCGGTGGTTGTAGGGATAAGGTCAAGATAGTTTATTGGTCTGAGTTTATAATGAAGGTTTTAGATTGTTTTAGCGGATCTTAAGGGTTCTTAGACTGCTTCATACGTATTTAAGGGTTCCTAAAGACTTGGATGAATTTCGACTCATAGGTCCCATACAAACTTTTTGTACTAAACTTTGATGAATTATTTTGTTCTACCGATTTAAAACGTTAGCAACACCACTTACACCAGTCGTTGGCCTATAACCTTGAAATTTGGTTGAGGAGTGTTGCCTGGTGCAAAAATTCTCTTCACTTTTGGGGTAATTTTACCAGATTTTCCTCGAAAACGTGAAAAGTAGAAATTACGACATTTTTAATGGAAATTTTGGGTAACCACCAAGAATCGGGTGCCCAAAATGACTCATGACCATTTTCATCACTCACAGCTGGCAACCCGGAGAGCCATTGGTGCTTGAATTTTCGGGTCAGACCCGACTTTGGCGAGATCTTTTGTTCTACCAAACACAAAAGTTGGCAACACCAAGTACAACAGTCGGTAGCGGTCTATATCCTTGACATTTCAGAAAAATAAGATGGCGGACAGTGTGGCGGCCATCTTGTAGAAATGACGAAATATCCCAATTTTTTACACAATAAATCAGACAGCTGGCATCCCCCGACTGGATTGTGTTGTATGAACCGGTTGTTTATTTCGTTGAGGAGTGTTTGGGGTCCCCCAAATGTTATTTGACCATTTTCATCACTTTCAACTGGCAACCCCGAGAGCCATTGGGGCTTGAATTTTCAGGGTCAGACCCGACTTTGGCGAATTCTTTCGTTCTACCAAAGTCAACGGACAGCCACCGTGTTTTTACAAACAGGTAGCTTATATCCTGGTTACTTTAGAAAAATTGTGACATTTTAAAAATTCAAGATGGCGGCCTTGCCTTTTCCGGTTTTCGAAACCTTGTTCGAATACCACTCACTAACATTATTGTTCTCCCGGACGGTGGAGAGGGAGAGGGGTATATTTTGACAGATTCATAATCAAGTTACTCTCACGAGTAAGGAAAATGTTTCAAACCACTTTTTGCCCCCCATCCCACCCCAACCTATCGTATCTCGGAAACTAAGAGACCCGTGTTTTATTTTTATCCGAATTGTACAGAGGAGGCTCGAGGAAGTATAAAACATTTTTCAATGTTACCCCCCTTGCCCCCTTCTCCCCCCCTTTAGGCGGATCTCGGAAGTTTCTGAGAATAGAAACTTTTTTTTTCAGATTCATATAAAGGAGCAATGCGTTAGTCAGAATCATTTTTCAAAACACCCTCCTCTCCCCCGCTTCACCCCTCCCACTCATCGTATCTCGGAAACTAGGACATGTAGCGGTTTTGTTTTTATTCTTACCAAGAACTATTGAAGGGCGTTGAAATTTTTACACTCTTCCCTCCCGTCCCAAAACTCCCCTAAAATTTGAAGGGATGTAACTTTTAACGGTTAGAGATAGCCATAAGGTGCTTGAACAAATATTATAGTAGGCGTCGAAACCTGTCCGGTTGTGGTACCGGTAAAGCGAAGGGGAGAGGTGGCGAGCGAAGCGAGCCGGTGACTTCCATAGCGTAACGAAGGTTGAAAGGGTGAAGCGTAACTCAGAGGCGACTATATACATACGGAAAAAATATTTGAATTCTAATTTTAAATTTCGCGCCACGCCAAAACGCTCCGCAACTAACTATGTAAGTACTACGCACGCATACGCTTTCGTATTGATTCTGACCTAAAACTATTGAAGGGTGTTGAAATTTGTATACCCTCCCCTCCCCACCCCAACCTCCCCTAAAATTTAAAGGGTTGTAACTTCATAACTGTTAGAGATAGCCATTATGAGTTTGAACAAATATTATAGTAGGCGTCGAAACCTGTCCGGTGGTGATACCGGTTACCGGTAATGTGAAGGGCGAACCCCGTAGCGTAGGGATAAGGTGGCGATAGCTTTCCGATGGTAGGTAGGTCCGTAGCGTAACGATGGTTGAGTGGGTGAAGCGTAACTCAAGGGGGCGACGACAAACAGAGAGTAGGCAATAGGAAGGGGTCCGCAAGGGCCGTTGCCTGCCGGGGTTGCGGGACTTTTCGAAAGAACAACCGTGGCCTCGGAACACAAAGGGCGATGAAGGAACATGGATGGATTTTAGTCAGTAAAAGTCTGATACTTCCTCGTGCTCCGCCCAGAGCGGGAGGAGTCATTTTGATGATTTCCCAACCGAAAAAAAAAAAAAATACGGGGGGCGACAAGCAAACTTTTGGGTATTGTTTTTTTAATGGGAAAAAGTCTGAGTTTTTAAATAAGGTTTTAGACTGCATTAATGTTTTTTTAAGGGGTTTCAAAATCTTTAAAATAAATTCTCATTTTTTTTAACTTTAATTTCTTTTTTTTTACTGAATTAGTTTTTAGAATGAGGGGTTCTTAAAGGTTTTCATATTGATTTAGGGGTTCCTTAGGGTTTTCGTACTGCTGTAAGGGTGCTCTTAAAGGTTTTAAAAATATTCAGAAGTATTTTACAAAATCTTCTAAGGGCTCTAATGGATTTTCCAATTCATTAAGGATTTTTAAGGATTCTCAAAATTTTATAAGGTTATGGAATACTTCTCAATAACACGAAACCGAACCGAACCGAATAGAATGATATATATGTTACAAGCGACGTGATTAACTGGGCATTATTAATAAAGACCGGCCATTATTAATAATGCCCAAGAACAATGGGAAAAGTGATTAATATATCACTTTCACCGGCCATTATTAATAATGCCCGACGGCCCGTGGTCTATGTAATAAGTCAGTGATTGAGATAGCATCATCGGTCTAAATTTTAAAGCTTAAAAGTTGTTTTCTTTAATACTTGCCCTGCGTATGTCGACCACCATGATTGGTCCGAATTAGTATTACAACTTTATGTCCCAGAAGTCCGAATTTGGGACATGAGGAGCGTAGGCCGAAGGCCGGCGGAGCTCCGACGACATGGCTGACGGGAGATAGGGCGGCAGCTTTTTTTTTTAGACCGCCCGATCCGACCATCTGTTTAGTGTAATTTATATTTTTACATGATGACAGTGAAGAATATAAGTAATATTTTTATCACAATAAAAGTAGGTAACTACTGATGTTATTACATTTTTAACTGTTTATTAAAACTATTGAGGGGCGTTGAAATTTGTATACCTTCCCCTCCCCACCCCAACCTCTAAAATTGAACCAGCTGTAACTTCATAACGGTTAGAGATAGCAATTAGGTGTTTGAACAAATTATATAGTAGGCGTCGAAACTTGTCCGGTCTCCGGTGGTGGTACGGTAACGATAGCTTTCCGATGGTAGGTAGGTCCTGAATGGAGCGAACCTGCGAGACCGAGTGTTGCGAAGGGGGAGGTGACGAGCGAAGCAAGCCGGCGACCTCCGTTGCGTAGGTAACCAAGGTTGAGTGGGTGTAGCTTAACTCAGAGGTGACTATGTACATTCGGAAAAAATATTTTATAAAAAAAAGAAAGGGCTGTAACTTCATAACGGTTACAGATAGCCATTAGGTGTTTGGACAAATATAATAGTAAGTGTCAAAACCTGTCCGGTGGTGGTAGGGATAAGGTCAAGATAGCTTAGCTTATAGATCTGACTTTTTAATGAAGGTTGTAGATTGTTTTAGCGGA
The DNA here is from genome assembly GCA_905147715.2 of Xestia xanthographa. Taxonomy (NCBI): domain Eukaryota; kingdom Metazoa; phylum Arthropoda; class Insecta; order Lepidoptera; family Noctuidae; genus Xestia; species Xestia xanthographa. The sequence continues at coordinate 11,583,394 of LR990643.1, read as the reverse complement.
TCTTAAGGGTTCTTAGACTGTTTCATACTGATTTATTGGTTCCCCATTTCTAGGGTACTTTCCCAGATTTTCCCCAAAAACATGAAAAGTAGAAATAACGATATTTTGAATGGCGACTGACTAGCCGGCAACACTGGGGTCCCTCCAATGACATTTGACCATTTTCATCACTTTAAGCTGGCAACCCCGAGAGCCATAGATAGGGGCTTGAATTTTCAGGTCAGACCCGAATTTGGCGAGTTCTTTTGTTCTACGAAAGTCAAAAGTTGGCAACACCAAGTACACGGGTCGGTGGCCTGTATCCTTGAAATTTTAGGAAAAACGTTAGTTTTCGGAAAAAAAGATGGCCGACAGTGTGGCGGCCATCTTGTAAAAATGATGAAAACGCCCATTCTCGACACGATGCATGGCACAGCTGGCATCACCCGACTGGATTGTATGAACCGGTTGTGTACTTTGTCAAGTAGTGTTGCCTGATGCAAAAAAATGCCCATCATTAGGGTATTTTCTCAGATTTTCCCCAAAAAATATGAAAAAAAGAAATAACGATATTTTTAATGGAAACTGACTAGCCGGCAACATTGGGGTCCCCCAAATGACATTTAATCATTTTCATCACTTTCAGCTGGCAACCCCGAGAGCCAGTGGGACTTGAATTTTCGGGTCAGACCCGACTTTGGCAAGTTCTTTTGTTCTACCAAAGTCAACGGACAGCCACCGTGTTTTTACAGACAGGTAGCTTGTATCCTGGTTACTTTAGAAAAATTGTGACATTTTAGAAATTCATATTTCATTTCATTCATTTATTTCATATTCGTATATTTTGACAGATTCATAATCAAGTAACTCTCACGAGTAGGGAAAATGTGCCAAACCACTTTTTGCCCCCCTTCCCCCCCCTCCCTATCTTATCTCGGAAACTAAGAGACCCGTGTCTGATTTGTATAGAGGAGGCTCGAGGAACTATAAAACATTTTTCAGTGTTACCCCTCTTGCCCCCCTTCTACCCCGCTTTAGGCGGATCTCGGAAGTTCAGAGAAATGGAACATTTTCTTTTTCAGATTCATATAAAGGAGCAATGCGTTAGAAAGAATTATTTTTCACAACATCCCCCTCTCCCCCCCTTCATCCCTCCCACCCATCGTATCTCAGAAACTAGGACATGTAGCGGTTTTGTTTTTATTCTTACCTAAAACTATTGAAAGGCGTTAAAATTTTACACTCTCCCCTCCCGTCCCCAACCTCCCCTGAAATTTGAAGGGCTGAAACTTCATAACGGTTAGAGATAGCCATTAGGTGCTTGAACAAATGTTATAGTAGGCGTCAAAACCTCTCCGGTGGTGGTACCGGTAAAGCGAAGGGAGGAGCGAGCGAGCGTAGCGAGCCGGCGACCCCCGTAGCGTAGGGATAAGGTCACGATAGCTTTCCGGTGGTAGGTAGGTCCTGAGGGGAGCGAAGGGGGGAGGTGGTGAGCGAAGCGAGCCGGCGACCTCCGCAGTCGTTATGCTACGGAGGTCGCCGGCTCGCTTCACTCACCACCTGTTTTTTTCACGCGGCCTTTGGTTAAGTGAGAGAAGCGTAACTCAGAGATGATTATGTACATACGAAAAAAATTTTTTTGAATTCTAATTTTAAATTTTGCGCCACGCCAAAACGCTCCGCAACTAACTATATAAGTCCTACGCATGCATACGCATTCGCATAGATTCTGACCTAAAACTATGGAGGGGCATTGAAATTTTGAATACCCTACCCTCCCGTCCCCAACCTCCCCTGAAATTGAAAGGGCTGTAAGTTTATTATGGTTAGAGATAGACATTAGGTGTTGGAACAAATATAATAGCAGGCGTCGAAACCTGTCTGGTGGTGGCAGAGATAAGTTTACGATAGCTTTCCGGTGGTAGGTACAATAAGCAAACTTTAGGGTAATGTTTTTTTTAATGGGAAAATGTCTAAGTTTTTAAATAAGGTTTTAGATTGTTTAAGGGGATCCTAAGAGTTCTTAGACTGCTTCATAATAATTTAGGGGTTCCTTAGGGCTTAAGGTTTAGGGTTTTTGTTCAGCTGTAAAAGTAAAGGTTTTCAAAATGTTTAAAAAGTTTAATAATTTTTTGTAAAAGCTTTAAACGGAGTAAGCTAACGGATTTTCCAATTCATTTAAGGATTACTATGGATTCTCAAAATTTTATAAGGGTAAGGAATACTTCTCAATAACACGAAACCGAACCGAACCGAATAGATTGATATGTATGTTACGGGCAACGTGAGTAACTGGGCATCATTAATTAGGACCGGCCATTATTGATAATGCCCGACGGCCCGAGGTCTATGTTATAAGTCAGGGTTTGAGATAGCATCATTGTTTTCTTTAATACTTGCCCTGCATAGGTCGACCACCATGATTGATCCGAATTAGTATTACAACTTTATGTCCCAGAAGTCCAAATTTGGGACATGAGGAGCGTAGGCCGAAGGCCGGCGGAGCTCCGACGACATGGCTGACGGGAGATAGGGCGGCAGCTTTTTTTTTTAGACCGCCCGATCTGACCATCTGTTCAGTGTAATTTCTATTTTTACATGATGACAGTGTTTGATAAGTTCTATTTTTATCAAAATAAAAGTAGGTAACTATTGATGTTATTACATTTTTAACTGTTTATTTTTTAACTACTACGTTTAATAGTTTATTTTTTGTTAACTTTTCATGAAAATTTTGTAAGTTTAATTTAATTTAATAAACAAAAAGACGAGAAGTTCACCTATTTTATTACTTTGCCCAAGATAGGGTGGGCATTATTCATAATGGCCGGGAAAAGTGATTAATCATGCTGTTTTAATCACATTGCCCAATTGAGTCGGGCATTATGAATACAGACCGGCCATTATTAATAGTGCCCGGACTTATCAAATTGAACGTGACACATATACACTATACCAAGTCACATATCAAGTGGAAACCTTTCGGGTCCCTTTGGGCTTTATTTGGCATTTCAGTAGACTTTGAAAAGTGAAAGACTCTTTTATGGTTATGCTTGATATTTTTACTACATTTTTTAAGTGAAAAATCTACCAGCACAGGCACGCGAGGTGCTTGCACCTCGCGCAACACGCAAATACTAGTTTATATTATATAAAACTACAAAGTTTATATTATATAAAACTACAAAGCCACTCACTCACTCACTGATTGACATGTCGTTTCTCGGAATGGGTGAGAGATGGGTTAGGGGAATGTTTGGGAAAAATGTAGAGTTCCATAGAGTGAGTAGAGGAAAATTATAGAGGAGATTCAAATCCAAGATGGCGGCCGAGTCCATTTCCGGTTTCGGTGAGGAAAAGACTTGGACGGATTTTGACTCGTAGGTCCTATACAAAATCTAGAATGGTTTAAAAAAAAAGTAAAAAAAAAAAAAAAAACAAGATGGCGGCTGCGCTGGGACGTTTTGAAATCTTCGACTTTTTGCACTAAAGTTTGACGAATTGTTTTGTTCTACCGATTTCCAAAGTTGGCAACATCAATAACACTTGTCGGTGGCCTATGTCCTTGAAATTTCAGAAAAATTGTGACTTTACAGAAAAACAAAATGGCGTACAGTGTGGCGGCCATCTTGTAAAAAGTTGGAATTTTCGACTTTTTTCAAATCCTTTTTTCGGGCAGTTGGCAACATCCGACGGGTTCGAGTTGTACCGGGCGGTTGTGTGTTTCGTCAAAGAGTGTTGCCTGGTTTGAAAAAAATCCCCATTTTTAGTGTACTTTTCCAGATTTTCCCCGAAAACATGAAAATTAGAAATAAGGACATTTTGAATAGAGACTTTGACTAGCGGGCACCATTGGGGTCCCCCAAATGACATTTGACCATTTTGGTTCGTTTTAGTTGGCAACCCCAAAAAATATTGATTTTTTTAATTTTTGGGACTTTTTGACTTTGGCGAGTTATTTTGTTCTATTAAATTCAAAAGTTGGCAACACCAGATAAATTGGTCGGTAGCCTATATACTTGAGATTTCAGGAAAATTATGACTTTCCAGAAAAACAAGATGGCGGACGATGTGGCGGCCATTTTCTAAAAACTTGAAATTTCGGCTTTTTTTCAAATCTATTTTTCGTGCAGTTGGCAACATCTGAAGGGTTCAAGCTGTACTGATCGGTTATGTGTTTTGTTTAGGAGTGTTGCCTGGTGCAAAAAAAATCCCCATTTCTAGGGTACTTTACCAGATTTTCCCCGAAAACGTGAAAAGTAGAAATAACGATATTTTGAATAGAGACTTTGACTACCCGGCAACATTGGGGTGCCCCGAATGACATTTGACCATTTTCATCACTTTGAGCTGGCAACCCCGAGAGCCATTGGGGTTTGCATTTTCGGGTCAGACCCGAATTCGGCGAGTTCTTTTTTTCTATCAAACTCAAAAGTTGGCAACACCACGCACACCGGTGGGTAGCCTATATTCTTGAGATTTTAGGAAAATTATGACTTTTCAGAAAAACAAGATGGCGGACAGTGGGGCGGCCATCTTGTAAAAATTACAAAAAATCCCAATTTTCAACACGATAAATGGGACAGCTGGCATCCCCCCACTGGATTGTGTTGTATGAACCGGTTGTGTGTATTGCCGAGGAGTGTTACCTGGTGCAAAAATTCTCCCCACTTTTGGGGTAATTTTCCCAGATCTTCCCCAAAAACATGAAAAGTAGAAATTACGACATTTTAAATAGAGACTTTGACTAGCCGGCAACATTGGGGTCTCCCAAATGACATTTGACCATTTTTATTATTTTGAGCTGGCAACCCCGAGAGCCATTGGGGTTTGAATTTTCGGGTCAGACCCGACTTTGGCGAGTTCTTTTGTTCTACCAAACTCAAAAGTTGGCAACACCAAGTACACCGATCGGTAGCCTATATCCTTGAAATTTTGGGAAAATTATGACATTTCAGAAAAACAAGATGGCGGACAGTGTGGCGGCCATCTTGTAAAAATGACGAAAAATCCCAATTTTCGACATGAGTAATGGGACAGCCGGCATCCCCCCACTGGATTGTGTTGTATGAACTGGTTGTGTGTATTGCCAAGGAGTGTTGCCTGGTGCAAAAATTCTCCCCACTTTTGGGGTAATTTTCCCCGAAAACATGAAAACTAGAAATAACGACATTTTAAATAGAAATTTTGCATAACCACCAAGAATGGGGTGCCTGAAATGACTTTTAACCATTTTTATCACTCTCAGCTGGCAACCTCGAGAGCCATTGGCGCTTGAATCTTCGGGTCGGACCCGACTTTGGCGAGTTTTTTTGTTCTACCAAAGTCAACGTACAGCCATCGTGTTTTTACTGACAGGTAGCTTATATCCTGGTTACTTTAGAAAAATTGTGACATTTCAGAAATTCAATATGGCAGCCGTGCCACTTCCGGTTTCCTAAAACCTTGTCCGATTTGGGTCGTTCAAGCGGTTCATCCCACTGATGGGTATTAGTTTGTAACGGTTTTTTGGATTAGTAAACAAGAAATTTCCACGTGTGGGGTAAAAGTGCCAATTCCTACCATTTTTCCCCCCTTCTCCCCCCCTCCCAATCTCGTAACTCGGAAACTAAGAGACCCATGTTCTGTTTTTTTACGGATTCGTATAGAGGAAACTAGGAAAAGTAAAACCATTTTTCAAAGTTGTCCCCCTTGACCCCCTTCTCTACCCCTGTAGGCGTATCTCGAAAAATAAGGGGCCATTTTATTTTATTTTTTCAGATTCATAAAAAGAGGCCCAGAATTAGTAAAAATAATTTTTCTATACTCCCCCCTTTCCCCCCCTTGAGCCCCTCTCTCCACCCCTTTTTATACAACTGAAAAAACTTTTGATTTTTACCTAAAACTATTGAGGGGCGTTGAAATTTGTATACCTTCCCCTCCCCACCCCAACCTCCCCTAAAATTGAAAGGGCTGTAACATCATAACGGTTAGAGATAGCAATTAGGTGTTTGAACAAATTATATAGTAGGCGTCGAAACTTGTCTGGACTCCGATGGTGGTACGGCAACGATAGCTTTCCGATGGTAGGTAGGTCCTGAATGGAGCAAACCTGCGAGATCGAGTGAAGCGAAGGGGGAGGTGGCGAGCGAAGCGAGCCGGCGACCTCCATTGCGTAACCAAGGTTGAGTAGGTGAAGCGTAACTCAGAGGTGACTATGTACAGTAACAGTCAGAAGTCGACTGCCAATCTCGCAACACAATGGCAAAGCAATATTGGTGGTACTTATGACCTTCTTCTATAAGAACGCGTATGTGTGTACAGGCGTGGCCGCCCGTATAGCGCAAACGATAATGTGCATTGCGGTGGAAGTGGAATTTTGACCTTTGACTGTACATTCGGAAAAAATATTTTCTCAAAAAAGAAAGGGCTGTAACAAATATTATAGTAAGTGTCAAAATCTGTCTTGTGGTGGTAGGATAAGGTCAAGATAGCTTATAGGTCTGAGTTTTTAATGAAGGTTTTAGATTGGTTTAGCGGATCTTAAGGGTTCTTAGACTGCTACATACTGATTTAGGGGTTCCTAAAGACTTGGATGAATTTCGACTCATAGGTCCCATACAAACTTTTTGTACTTAACTTTGACGAATTATTTTGTTCTACCGATTTAAAACGTTAGCAACACCACTTACATCAGTCGTTGGCCTATAACCTTGAAATTTGGTTGAGGAGTGTTGCCTGGTGCAAAAATTCTCTTCACTTTTGGGGTAATTTTACCAGATTGTCCTCGAAAACGTGAAAAGTAGAAATGACGACATTTTAAATGGAAATTTTGGGTAACCACCAAGAATCGGGTGCCCAAAATGACTCATGACCATTTTCATCACTCACAGCTGGCAACCCCGAGAGCCATTTGGGCTTGAATTTTCGGGTCAGATCCGACTTTGGCGAGTTCTTTTGTTCTACCAAACCCAAAAGTTGGCAACACCAAGTACACCGGTTGGTAGCCTATATCCTTGAGATTTCAGGAAAATTATGACTTTTCAGAAAAACAAGATGGCGGACAGTGGGGCGACCATCTTGTAAAAAAGACGAGAAATCCAAATTTTCAATACGATTATTGGAACAGCTGGCATCCCCCGACTGGATCGTGATCGTACTTGGTCAAGAAGTGTTGTCTGGTGCAAAATATCTCCCCACTTTTGGGGTAATTTTCCCCAAAAACATGAAAAGTAGAAATGACGACATTTTAAATGAAAATTTGACATAACCACCAAGAATGGGGTGCCCGAAATGACTTTTGACCATTTTCATCACTCTCAGCTGGCAACCCCGAGAGCCATTGGGGCTAGAATTTTCGGGTCATACCGGACTTTGGTGAATTCTTTTGTTCTACTAAAGTCAACGTACAGCCACCGTGTTTTACTGACAGGTATTCTTATTCTTATTCTTATTCTTTATTGCACACAAAATTAAAAAAGTATACACACAAATTAAAATATATAGCTTATGTACAACGGCGAGCTTAACCCAGAATTGGGTTTTCTTACAGCAAACCTTACTTTTGTTGTGAAATTTGCAGAAGAGGATAAACTTATGTGCACAAACAATACAGTTAAAAACTTAAATTAACTTATTTTATACACTAAACTAATACATGCAATATAATATACGCAATACATACAATATATATATATATATATATATACACTGAAAAAAACAAAAAAACACTATTTACAAACTATAATCATGTAGACAGGAAATGTTCTTTTATCCTTTTCTTGAACACATCTAACGACGGGCTATCCCGCAAGGAGTGTGGAAGCGAATTCCAAAGGCGCACAGCACGAACAGTAAATGAATCATCATACCGACTTGAGGAGTGGGGAGGGAAACGAAGGAGGAGAGATGATGATGAGCGACAAGGTTTACCTCTAGGAACAAGATACTCGAAGCGTTCCCGAAGATACGAAGGAGCTTTAGGATTATGAAGAATAGAAAAGAGAAAAGAGAGAGTGTGTGAATCTCGACGCTGCCGAATCGGTAGCCACTTCAGCTTCTTCCGAAATTCCGACACATGGTCGTACTTACGAAGCCCGAAAATGAAGCGTATACACAAATTCTGCAGACGTTCGAGTTTATCAAGTAGTTCCTCAGTCGCATCAAGAAAACAGACATCCGCATAGTCTAGAAGAGGAAGAAGAAGAGACTGAGCGAGAGTAATTTTAGTCTGAAATGGCAGGAACTTCTGAAGACGCTTAAGTGACCGATACGAACAAAACACCCTCCTGCTTACTTCAGCAATGTGAACATGCCAAGACATGTTGCAGTCCAAGAATACACCTAAATTTCTAACTTTCTTGGAGTAGGCTATAGCGACACCATCGTACGTAACAGGCGGGAGGGACTGGTGATTCAATAAATTGACAAAGTATCTACCACCAATAATGAGAGCTTGTGATTTAGTTGGATTAACTAATAGTCCAAAGTTTTTAGCCCACAGACTGATGTTTTGAAGATCATTATTGATGGCGTCGATAGCTCCTGGAAGCTCTTCGAGTTTAAAATGGCGATAAAGTTGCAAGTCGTCTGCATAGAGATGATAATGGGCAGTTAATATCTTAGTGATAGCGTTAATAAAAACAGAGAAAAGAAGAGGAGAAAGGACGCCACCCTGAGGAACACCCGCAGAAAGATCGCACCAATCTGAGCAAGCCTCATTCAAGTGTACCGACTGCGAGCGACCCCGAAGATACGAATCAAACCAAGCAGTCACAGAAGGAGATACGTTTAGAGAAGAAAGGATACCTAAGAGGATGTCAAAATCCACTGAATTAAAAGCACTGCTGAAGTCCAATAAAACCAGCACCGTAAGGAGCCGGTTTTCCATGGCCAATCGGATGTCATCAGTTATTTTAAGTAGGGCTGACACAGTGCTATGGCCAGGACGAAATCCAGACTGGTAAGGGCTAAGCAGGCTATTAGAGAAAAAGTAATTAGATAGCTGACTATTAACAACGCTCTCAAGGACTTTAGACAGGATTGGAAGTATGGAAATGGGACGAAACTGGGATACTGAAGAAGGATTTGAAACTTTGGGAAGAGGCAAAACATAGGCCTTCTTCCAAGCAGAAGGAAAGGAGCCAGTAAAGAGGGAATAATTAACAATGTGTAAAATGACAGGAATTAGTTCATCAAGGATAGGAAGAAGCATCTGAAGTTGGAGGCCATCATCACCCACCGCCTTTGTGGAAATCGATGTAATGGCCCGCCTAATATCCCCTTCTGTAACTGGGTGAAAAGAAAATGAAGTACATATTGGCCGAGGAAGATTAGAAAGATCGTTAAGAGTGTGAGATTTAACGTTATTATCCAGAGTCACTGGTGACTTGGAAAAATGTAAATTAATTTCGTTCAAGTCAATATTAGGCGAGCTGTCATCCTCATTTTTGCCTATTCCCAGGGATTTCAGAAATTGCCATACTTGTGCTGTGTTGGAGTTTTGAATTGTGTTGTGTATGTGACGCCTTTTAGCATCCCTACACATACGACCGCAGCGATTACGTAGTTTCTTATAGAGGGACCAGTTCTCATCAGTAGGATCCTTTTTGTAACGCCTTTTCGCCTTATCCCTTTTCGACATCGCATTTTTAATTGTATCAGACAACCAAGGAGCCGGAAGATGCTTCACTCTGACCTTTTTAAGTGGAGCATGCACATCAAAAAGCTTCAACACTATCTTGGTAAACTCGGCCACCTTAGTGTCCAAGTCATTGCTGTCGTAAACAGGAGACCAATCAATATTGCCCGCATCCTCTCCCAAACGCTCCAGATCAATGTTCTTGAAACTGCGAAGCATGCGGTATTTAGATTTGCGTTTGGGAGGGCGAATTTTATACGAGATAAACAATAGGTCGTGGTAGGAGAAGGAAGCAGAAAGTTGCCCATACTTGGCTACTTTGTTTGGGTCAGAAACCAGAATAAGGTCTAGAAGTGAGGGGTTGCAGTGAGGGGCATGATGAGTAGCATTCAGGGGAAGGATGTGCATATTGACAGAAGAGACAAGGGACCTGAGTTTACGGCTGCGCGCATCATCTTTGACCAGACAGGTGTTAAAGTCTCCGAGTATTATAGTATGGTCATATAAGGAAGAAAAATATTCAAGTTTTGTTTCGAAAGAAGCAAAATAATCAATGTGACAGGACGGACTATAATAAACACCTAAAAGTAGTTTTGTGTGATTAAACGTAATTTCAATAAAAAGGTGTTCAGCAGATTTAGAGTAATTACTCGGAGATTGATCAATGACTTTGTAAACAATATCTCCACGCAGATATATGGCGACACCCCCACCCCCCTTGCCTGTTCTGTCATTACGCACAAGCTTGTAGCCGGGCAATGAATACTGCGTTGAAGGAAGAGAAGGTTTGAGGAAAGTTTCAGAGACCAGCACAGCATGAATAAGATCTGAGTTAAATGAGGATAATAAATCGGCATGATGGGCTGGAACGCTTTGTGCATTAATATGGACTGCATTGAAAAATTTTTTGTAGCAAGAAAAGGTAGAAGAAAGTTGGTCGATTAACACTCACTTGCAAGAAAGATTTTTATCTTTTTAATGCCACTTTAAACCCTAATGTTTCATTAAAGCATTGCAGGAAAGAAAATAAAATGCATTTTAAAGGTCCTTTAAATTTTAATTATGGAAATGTCAAACTTATCTAATGAAGTGTCATACCACCGGCATACCACCCATTAACGGTATTTTGTATTGCACGAAGCGACTTTAGCGCATCAGAGCTCATTAAATTACATTTTAGAGGTTATAATTTTTAATGGGTCGACGACGGGCCATTAAACTGATTTTACGTAGTGTTTACTTTTATTTTCGCTGCTAAATATGTCGTTGACCAGCCTATCGTCGCTGTCTGATCCAGAAGATGTTCCTCGCCGCCGCCAGATCCTAGACAACATTAAATAAATTTATTCGAAAAACATGATTGAGAAGAGCTCTGGTTGTGCTACTGAATTTCAAAGGAGGCAGCGCTGCAGCTTCGTGACCGCCTTAATCTGGAGCCACAGACCCTGAGGAGTAAGGCCATTTGTGGTCTTATCCAGCTTCTAATCTGTTTGCGGTTCTTCGCGATGGGGTTCTTCCAGATGGTACTAGCTGATCTGACGAACATAAACAGCTCTACAGTTTGTCGAATAGTGCAAAAGGTGTCTCGCAAGCTGGCTGCATTAACCTCCACCTATATCAATATGCCTGAACGGAACGAGCTATGCATGAGCATTGGGGGCTCATAAGCTGAAATGTTCCGCTGCAGTCTAGAAAAGGATATTTTTCCATTAAGTAATGTTTTATGAGATCAGCCAATAGTGCTTTTTCTTCTGGAGTGAAGTTTGCACCTCCTTCACGTTTTTTGTTTTGGTTTTCAGACATTTTCACTCACAAACAAAATAAAACCTAAATAATAACACGCGACTTTCACATCCAATGAATTTGAAAGAAAAATGTAAGTCGTCAAATAAACCGTCATCATCATCATCATCATCAGCCTATTAATGTTCCCACTGCTGGGACACAGGCCTCCTCTCTATGAGAGTGAATGGGCTATAATCCACCACGCGGGCCCAGTGCGGGTTGGTAGATGTCACATGTCTTCGAATTTTTGGTTCTAGGACATGCCGGTTTCCTCACGATGTTTTCCTTCACCGTTTTGAGAGCAGTGGTGATGAAATAAATTACACAAAGTAATGCGCCTGTCTGGGTTCGAACCCACGACTTACTGTTCGTAAGTCGGGGCCGCCACCACTGGGCCACCGCTGCTCAAATAAACCGTATTACGTATCAAACGCGTTTTGTATCGGCCAATTAATACCCAAATTGTGAATACTTTTAAAAAAAACGCAACCACTCGTTCAATCCATTCATTTTTTCCATTTATTGTTGGCAACAATGTTTAATGCTCTCATTAGTTAAAGGATCAAGTTTTTAGCGTAAAGTAGTTTGATGCAACAAACTAATGAAATCATTATTTTAATGATTTCATTAGCGATAAAGTGGCATTAACTAAAGAAGATTTAATGTGAAGCTTCTTGCAATTGAGTGTAAGTGTACAGAATCGTCACTGAATGCACTAGCATAGCTTTCGTCAGATGAACAAGAAGAAGAACAGGAAATAAAACTGTCATCGATGTTGTCTAACATGACAGTTTACAAATATATAACAAAATAAATAAATATTAAACTTAATTATTCAAAGCTAATTCTAAATAAATACTCAATTAACACTACTTAATTTACTACTATATATCGAATATCCCCGATGCACCTTATCAATAAAACAAAGATTAAAATGCTTGTATCCAGGCATAAAAAAAAAAAACAAACTTATTAGGATATATACCTATAACTTATTAGGTATCTTGGTTACCTTAGAAAAATTGTGACATTCAAGATGGCGGCAGTGCCATTTCCGGTTTCCGAAACCTTGCTCGATTACCACTCACTGACATAATTGTTCTCCCATATGGTGGAGGGGGAGGAGCATATATTTTGACAGATTCGTAAACAAGTAACTCTTACAAGTTGGGGAAATGTGCCAAACCTCCCCTTTTTGCCCCCCTTCCCACCCTCAATATTGTATATCGGAAAGTAAGAGACCAGTATTTTGTTTTTTTTAAGGATTCGTATAGAGGACGGTTGGAAAAGTTAAAAACAGTTTTCAAAAATGGCCCTCTTCTCCCCCTTCTCCCCCCTTTAGGCAGATCTCGGAAGTAAAGAGACCTGGACCATTTTTTTTTCCAGATTTATATAAAAGGGCAATGCGTGAGTCAATATCATTTTTCCAAACATCCCATTCTCCCTACCCTTCACCTCTTCCCCCATCGTATCTTGGAAACAAGGACACGTAGCAGCTTTTTGATTTTTATTGTATTTTATTATTGAGGGGAGTTGAAATTTGTATAACCACCCCCTCCTCCCCAACCTCCCCTAAAATTGAAAGTGCTGTAACTTCATAACGGTTAGGGATAGCCATTGGGTGTTTGAACAAATATTATAGTAGGCGTCAAAACCTGTACGGTGGTAGGTAGATCCACGACAGGCGCGAAGACAAGCAAACTTTAGGGTAATGTTATTTTTGTAATGGGAAAAGGTCAGAGTTTTTAAATTGTTCAGAGTTTTAAGATTTTGGTGAATTCTTTGGTTCTACCAAAGTCAACGGACAGCCACCGTGTTTTTACAGACAGGTATCCTGGTTACTTTAGAAAAATTGTGACATTTTAGAAATTCAAGATGGCGGCCGTGCCATTTCCGGTTTTCGAAACCTTGTTCGAATACCACTCACTGACATCATTGACATCATATATTTTGACAGATTCATAATCAAGTAACTCTCACGAGTAGGGAAAATGTGCAAAACCACTTTTTGCCCCCCTTCCCGCCCCTCCCTATCGTATCTCGGAATTTAAGAGACCCGTGACTGATTTGTATAGAGGAGGCTCGGGGAAGTATAAAACATTTTTCAATGTTACCCCTCTTGCCCCCCTTCTACCCCCCTTTAGGCGGATCTCGGAATTTCAGAGAATTGGAACTTTTTTTTTCAGATACATATAAAGGAGCAATGCGCCCCCTTCATCCCTCCCACCCATCGTGTCTCAGAAACTAAGACATGTAGCGGTTTTGTTTTTATTCTTACCTAAAACTATTGAAGGGCGTTGAAATTTTTACACTCTCCCCTCCCGTCCCCAACCTCCCCTAAAATTTGAAGGGCTGTAACTTCATAACGGTTAGAGATAGGCATTAGGTGCTTGACCAAATATTATAGTAGGCGTCGAAACCTGTCCGGTGGTTGTACCGGTAAAGCGAAGGGAGGAGCGAGCGAGTGTAGCGAGCCGGCTGAGTGGAGCGATGGGGGGAGGTGGCGAGCGAAGCGAGCCGGTGACCTCCGTAGTCGTTATGCTACGGAGGTCACCGGCTCGCTTCACTCGCCACCTGTTTTTTTCACGCGGCCTTTGGTTAAGTAGGAGCAGCGTAACTCAGAGATGACTATGTACTATCGGGGTCTTTTCCGCCTGACCATTTTAAAATGTTTTCACTTAAATCATGCGGAGGCGCCGAGCCACGCCCCCTTAAAGTTTGGGCCTATTAGGAAAGCGTCAACTTTGGCGCGCAAAATAACAATAACTCTCGTTTGGCGTGCGTCTTCAATGCGCTCGGCCGATTCGGTATCTTTTCATTCATTTTATCTACACAAAGTCAACGGGGCGGGGCTAAAGAGCGTTTTTATGTTGCGAGTGCAAGCAAAAATGAGCTTAGTGGTGGTCAGGCGGGAGTGTCCTCGATATATATATACGGAAAAAATATTTTGAATTCTAATTTTAAATTTTGCGCCACGCCAAAACGCTCCGCAACTAACTATATAAGTACTACGCACGCATACGCATTCGTATTGATTCTGACCTAAAACTTTTCATGGGCATTGAAATGTTTAATACCCTACCCTCCCCTCCCCAACCTCCCCTAAAATTTAAAGGGCTGTTACTTTATTATGGCTAGACATAGACATTAGGTGTTGGAACAAATATAATAGCAGGCGTCGAAACCTGTCTGGTGGTGGCGGAGATAAGTTTACGATAGCTTTCCGGTGGTAGGTACAATAAGCAAACTTTAGGGTAATGTTTTTTTTAAATGGTAAAAAGGTCTAAGTTTTTAAATAAGGTTTTAGATTGTTTAAGGGGATCTTAAGAGTTCTTAGACTGCTTCATAATAATTCAGGGGTTCCTTAGGGCTTTAGGTTTAGGGTTTTTGTACAGCTGTAAAGGTAAAGGTTTTCAAAATGTTTAAAAAGTTCAATTTATTTTTTTTTACTTTAAAAAAAAAACGGATTTTCCAATTCATTTAAGGATTACTATGGATTCTTAAAATTTTATAAGGGTAAGGAATACTTCTCAATTATTATTCTTCAATTAATCTTAATTCTCAATAACCGAATAGAATGATATATGTTACGGCCAACGTGATTAACTGGGCATTATTAATAAGGACCGGCCATTATTAATAATGCCCAAGAGCGATGGGCAAAGTGATTAATTTATCACTAATAGACTATCTAATAATCTTTAACACTATTTTTTAATAATGCCCGACGGCCTGTGGTCTATCTAATAAGTCAGTGTTTGAGATAGCATCACTGTTTTCTTTAATACTTGCCCTGCATAGGTCGGCCACCATGATTGGTCCGAATTAGTATTACAACTTTATGTCGCAGAAGTCCGAATTTGGGACATGAGGAGCGTAGGCCGAAGGCCGGCGGAGCTCCGACGACATGGCTGACGGGAGATAGGGCGGCAGCTTTTTTTTTTAGACCGCCCGATCCGACCATCTGTTTAGTGTAATTTCTATTTTTACATGATGACAGTGTTTGATAAGTAATATTTTTATCACAATAAAAGTAGGTAACTACTGATGTTATTACATTTTTGACTGTTTATTAAAACTTTTGAGGGGCGTTGAAATTTGTATACCTTGCCCTCCCCACCCCAACCTCTAAAATTTAAAGAGCTGTAACTTCATAACGGTTAGCAATTAGGTGTTTGAACAAATTATATAGTAGGCGTCGAAACTTGTCCGGTCTCCGGTGGTGGTACGGTAACGATAGCTTTCCGATGGTAGGTAGGTCCTGAATGGAGCGAACCTGCGAGACCGAGTAGAGCGAAGGGGGAGGTGGCGAGCGAAGCGAGCCGGCGACTTCCGTTGCGTAGGTAACCAAGGTTGAGTGGGTGAAGCGTAACTCAGAGGTGACTATGTACATTCGGAAAAAATATTTTCTCAAAAAAAGAAAGGGTGTAACTTCATAACGGTTACAGATAGCCATTAAGTAGGTAATTGAACAAATATTATAGCAAGTGTCAAAACCTGTCCGGTGGTGGTAGGGATAAGGTCAAGATAGCTTATAGGTCTGAGTTTTTAATGAAGGTTTTAGATTGTTTTAGCTTATTTTTAGGATCTTAAGGGTTCTTAGACTGCTTCATACTGATTTAGAGGTTCCTAGAGGTATTTTTACTGCTGTAAGTGCCGCTCATAATGATTTTCAAAATGGGAAACTTGATTTTATTCAAAAATTAGAATATGGGTATCGTTTTAGAGTGATTTGGAGGTGCTGATTTAGAATAAATAGGAGTTTAATAAATAATCAAGTGGAAATTTGCCATTTCACTAGACTTTGAAAAGTGAAAGACTCTTTTTGGGTTCTAATTGACATTTTTACTACATTTAGGAGTTTTTAAAGTGAAAAATCTACCAGCACAAGCACGCGAGGTCAAGCGATGCAAGCCATGGTCCGGAGCGAGACGGAATGGGACGCCGTCACTTGCTTCTGCGAAGCAGTAATGCTAGAGAAGGAGGTGGCGGAACGTGAGACGGAAAGAACCTCTCAACGTCCCGGCCGCCGCGGGAGACGCCCTGGGCGTCGGGGGCCACCACCACATGGCCCCCGGCCACCGAAGCCGCGGGCCTGTGGACGGTGGGCTATGGGCTAGCTCGCCGTCCGTCCGTCTCATGACGACAGGCCGTGTCGACGGCGCGTTCGTGTTCCACGCGCGCCTCAAAGCGAGTCAGCAAAAAGGAAGGGGTCCGTAAGGACCGATGCCTGCCGGGGTTGCGGGACTGTTCGAAAGAGATACCGTGGCCCCGGAACACAAAGGGCGATGAAGGAACATGGATGGTTTTTAGTCAGTAAAAGTCTGACACTCCCTCCTGCACCGCCCAGAGCGGGAGGAGTTATTTGATGATTTCCCATCCGAAAAAAAAAAAAAAGGGGGCGACGACAAACAGAGAGTCAGCAATAGGGGTCCCCTATTGCTGACTCTCTGTTTGTCGTAGCGTAACGATGGTTGAGTGGGTGAAGCGTAACTCAAGGGGGTGACGACCAACAGAGAGTCAGCAATAGGAAGGGGTCCGCAAGGGCCGATGCCTGCCGGGGTTGCGGGACTGTTCGAAAGAACAACCGTGGCCCCGGAACACAAAGGGCGATGAAGGAACATGGATGGGTTTTAGTCAGTAAAAGTCTGATACTTCCTCGTGCTCCGCCCAGAGCGGGAGGAGTCATTTTGATGAATTCCCAACCGAAAAAAAAAAAAAAAATGTCTCCTACATTTTGATGATTTCCCAACCGAAAAAAAAAAAATAGGGGCGACGACAAGCAAACTTTTGGGTATTGTTTATTTATTGGGAAAAAGTCTGAGTTTTTAAATAAGGTTTTAGACTATATTAATGTTTTTTAAGGGGTTTCAAAATCTTTAAAATAAATTCCCTTTTTTTTTACTTTAATTTCTTTTTTTTTACTGAATTAGTTTTTAGAATGAGGAGTTCTTAAAGGTTTTCATATTGATTTAGGGGTTCCTTAGGGTTTTCGTACTGATGTAAGGTTGCTCTTAAAGGTTTTAAAAATATTCAGAAGTATTTTACAAAATCTTCTAATGGATTTTCCAATTCATTAAGGATTTTGAAGGATTCTCAAAATTTTATAAGGGTAAGGAATACTTCTCAATAACACGAAACCGAACCGAACCGAATAGAACGATATATAATTATGTTACAAGCAACGTGATTAACTGGGCATTATTAATAAGGACCGGCCATTGTTAATAATGCCCAAGAGCAATGGTCAAAGTGATTAATTTATCACTTTGACTGGCCATTATTGCCCGACGGCCCGTGGTCTATGTAATAAGTCAGTGATTGAGATAGCATCATCGGTCTAAATTTTAAAGTTTAGAAGTTGTTTTCTTTAATACTTGCCCTGCGTATGTCGACCACCATGATTGGTCCGAAGTAGTATTACAACTTTATGTCCCAGAAGTCCGAATTTGGGACATGAGGAGCGTAGGCCGAAGGCCGGCGGAGCTCCGACGACATGGCTGACGGGAGATAGAGCGGCAGCTTTTTTTTTTTAGACCGCCCGATCCGACTATCTGTTTAGTGTAATTTCTTTTTTTACATGATGACAAAGTGTTTGATAAGTAATATTTTTATCACCCCGAAAACTCGAAAATTACAAATAAAGAAATTTTAAATGAAAATTTTGCATTACCACCAAGAATGGGGTGCTCCAAATGATATTTGACCATTTTCATCACTGTCAGCTAGCAACCCCGAGAGCCATGGGGGCTTGAATTTTCGGGTCAAACCCGACTTTGGCGAATTCTTTTGATCTACCAAAGTCAACGGACAGCCACCGTTTCTTTAGGTACTGACAGGTAACTTGTATCCTGTTTATTTTAGGAAAATTATGACATTTCAGAAATTCAAGATGGCGGCCGTGCCATTTCCGGTTTATTACCACTCACTCACTATGCATAATACTAATGAGTTAAGACTCTTATCTTGGAACTCCGATGGAGTTCGCTCAAAAATGCATGAACTACTCAAGTTAGCGGTACGTACCCTATCCATTGATATAATAGCTGTCTGTGAAACTAAACTGAATTGTAATACTCCCTTGACGACACCAGGGTTTAACTGCCATCGACAAGACAAACACCACAGTGGGCGGGGACAGGGTGTGGCCATTCTGGTTAATGAGAGACTTGAGTTCGAACCGATCGCTGTTCCTAAAACCAAGCACATTGAGGCGGTTGCTATTGGCTTATAAATTAGCGGGAAAGACCACATCTTTGTTTCAGCTTACCAATCTCCAAACTTGCAGCTCGAATGCAATGACATGGATATGTTATTTTCTCTGGGGCCCCATGTTGTAATAATGGGCGATTGTAACGCCAATCACGGTTTCTGGAATAGTAGTTATGTCAATGCCCGTGGTAACATACTGTTTCGTCACATGCTTGAACACGATTATGTAATACACTACCCTGACTCACCTACCCAGGTAAACTATAGACCTGATCTTACCCCTACTAATCCTGATCTGATTCTAGCGCTAAATGTAAATAATATACATGAGGTTTGTGCAATACCTGCCCTTTCATAAAACCACTTTCCTATACTTTTTACAGTGAATGGTCAATGCTCTCGCAAACCTAATACCAAACACTTCCAATATTGTGACGCTGACTGGGATAAATACCGGTCCTTTCTTGACCAAAAGATCTCGCTTGACTCGAAGGTATTTAAATCTGAATCTGAAATCGACTACGCCGTAAACTACCTACATCAGTGCCTTACTGATGCTAGAGACAAATTTATTCCAAGTAAGGTACACGAAAACACTTGCATAAAACTACCAAATCACATCTCAAAAATGATCAAGTACAAAAATTATCTTCGTCGAAAAGAACAAAAAGTTTCACTTGCGGAAAAAAGACTGTTACGATCGGCTATTAACAAACTGCAACACTTGATTAATTTGGCTATAACGAAACATCAAGATAAAATATGGAATACTAAACTTTCAAGAGTTGACAATCCTAGCAATGATATTTGGCGACTGGCAAAGTCATTAAAACCCAGATCAGACTCAATACCTCCACTTAAAACACCTGAGGGAACTTTCACTACAAACATCCCCGAACAATGTGATGCACTGGCAGATGCTTTCGAGCTGAACATAAATCTCACTCGTGGCTGGATGAGCGATAGTGTTGACAAGGACGTTCAGTCAGCCATAAGTGATTTAAATGATCATGATATAAATGAACTGCATCTACCTGTGCGGCCAACCGAAGTCTGGGAAGTCATACGTAAACTTAAGACTAGGAAGGCTCCAGGTGATGACGGTATACACAACATTATGCTGAAAAATCTGTCGCAAAAATCTATTGTGTTTATCACAAAAATTTTCAACGGCTGCCTAAAATTAGGATATTTTCCCAATAAGTGGAAAACTGCAAAGGTTATTCCACTTAAAAAACCTGGAAAAGACACCTCTTTACCAGTTAGTTACAGACCTATCAGCCTTCTTCCGGTTTTAGGTAAGCTGTTTGAGGTTATTATATATAATCGCTTGCTACGTTGCTCTGACCAGCTTATTATGAACGAGCAGTTTGGTTTTCGTTCCTCTCACTCCACAGTACAGCAATTGGCTCGAGTCTCTGAACACATTTCCTACCACCTTAACCTTAAGCAGTCTACCGGTATGTTCCTGCTGGACATTGAAAAAGCCTTCGATACTGTCTGGCACGAGGGCCTGTTATACAAGCTCATCAGTTACGGAATTCCAATTGAATTAGTAAAACTTATCCAATCTTACCTCAATAAACGTAAGTTTGTGGTCCATATTGGTACTGACAGGTCCTCGCCCCGAACGGTGTCGGCAGGAGTTCCTCAAGGCTCGGTGCTCGGTCCCTACCTCTTCATCCTATTTGTGAGTGACGTTCCTGTGCAGGTCCGTACTCATCTGGCCTGTTTTGCCGACGATACAGCATCGTACACAAGCGATGATGACATCGACTTTATTATAAGTAGACTTCAGTTATCGCTTGAACTACTTCAATCTTATTTCAACAAGTGGAAGCTAAAGTTGAACGAATCCAAGACTGAGGCTATACTCTTCACACGCCAACGTACCACCCCAAAAAGAAAATTAAAAATTGCTGGGCAATTGATTCCGTGGTCCACAGAAGTTCGCTATCTAGGAGTTACTTTGGATAAAAAGCTTAATTGGACAAAACATGTTAATAAATTACGCGTTAAAGGAGCTCAAGCACTCGGTTCTCTCAATCCCATACTTAACCGCAAAAGTAAGCTCAGCGCAAACACCAAACTTAGGTTATACACCACTCTAATTAGACCTTGCATCACCTACTCATGTCCGGTATGGAGTAGTACCTGTCAATCCAATTATAACCTGTTACAAACAATTCAAAATAAAGCAGTTAAAATTGCCTATAACACTCCTTTTAAAACTAATCTTAAATCACTACACAGAAATATAAAGTTACCTAGCATTACAAAATTCATTTTAAAATTAACTCGTAAATTCTACAACAAAAATAAATGTCATCCAAATACATTAATTGCTAACATAGGTGAAATTAAATTGAAAGATTTGCGACATATCGATGGATACGGTACATACAAGCTTCCCCATCACTACGTGTTGTTTGCACACAATACTGATAACGCGTCGTAGCTGGGCCCGCACGATGTGCCAGCGCTCCCCCGCTCCCACCGTATACAGTGAGCGCGCGGGAGGCGCGGTAGCTCGTGCGCCGCTGGTGGCCACGCGCGATCACCTGAGCGGCCGTCTGCACCGGTCGCACTTACGCTAAACGCGTAGTAAAGTTTTTGCAGCTACCCCCTCAATTATATGAATGAAGTTATTACAATAACTTCATATGATAATGTTAAATAATTAATTAATAAATGTCTCATGTTGTGATAAGATAATAAACATTACTACTATATACTTATAAAGGTGCTCTTAGCCTGCAAAAGTGTTTGTTATTAATATTAGTGTAACTGTTGCTTTATTTTAAGTTCTACAGCTTTGTATATTTTTATGGTAAATAAAGAATTTTTCTAAACAAACAAACAACCACTCACTCACTGACGTAATTGTTCTCCCAGATGGTGGAAGGGGAGGGGGTTATATTTTGGCAGATTCGTAAACAAGGAACTCTCACGAGTAGGGAAAATGTCTCAAACCTCCCCTTTTTGTCCCTGTTCCCACTGCTCCCTATCGTATCTCGGAAACAAAGAGGCTTGGAACATTTTCTTTTTTAGATTCATATTAAGGGGCCCAGAGTTGGTCAAAATCAATTTTCATAACTCCCCCCTCTCCCCCACTTCACCCCTCCCCCGCATCGTATCTCGGAAACCAGGAAACGTAGCGTTTTTTTTATTCTTACCTAAAACTAATGGGGGGCGTTGAAATATATGTATACCCTCCCCTCCCCAAACTCCCCTAAAATTTGAAGGGCTGTAACTTCATAACGGTTAGAGATAGCCATTAGGTGCTTGAACAAATATTATAGTAGGCGTCGAAACCTCTCCGGTGGTGGTAGTGGTACCGGTAAAGCGAAGGGAGGAGCGAGCGAGTGTAGCGAGCCGGCGACCCCCGTAGCGTAGGGATAAGGTCATGATAGCTTTCCGGTGGTAGGTAGGTCCTGAGTGGAGCGATGGGGGGAGGTGGCGAGCGAAGCGAGCCGGTGACCTCCGTAGTCGTTATGCTACGGAGGTCGCCGGCTCGCTTCACTCGCCACCTGTGTTTTTCACGCGGCCTTTGGTTAAGTAGGAGATGCGAAACTCAGAGATGACTATGTACATACGGAAAAAATATTTTGAATTCTAATTTAAATTTCGCGCCACGCCAAAATGCTCCGCAACTAACTATATAAGTACTACGCACGCATACGCATTCGTATTGATTCTGACCTAAACCTATTGATGGGTATTAAAATTTTTAATACCCTACCCTCCCCTCTCCAACCTCCCCTAAAATTGAAAGGGCTGTAACTTTATTATGGTTAGATAGTAGGTAGGCGTCGAAACCTGTCTGGTGGTGGCAGAGATAAGTTTACGATAGCTTTCCGGTGGTAGGTACAATAAGCAAACTTTAGGGTAATGTTTTTTTTAATGGGAAAATGTCTAAGTTTTTAAATAAGGTTTTAGATTGTTTAAGGGGATCTTAAGAGTTCTTAGACTGCTTAATAATAATTTAGGGGTACCCTAAGGCTTCAGGTTTAGGGTTTTTGTACAGCTGTAAAGGTAAAGATTTTCAAAATGTTTAAAAAGTTCAATATTTTTTTTTAAAAGCTTCAAACGGAGTTAGCTAACGGATTTTCCAATTCATTTAAGGATTACTATCGATTCTCAAAATTTTATAAGGGTAAGGAATACTTCTCAAAAACACGAAACCGAACCGAACCGAATAGAATGATATGTATGTTACGGGCAACGTGATTAACTGGGACGACCCGATTGGCGTAGCGGTAGTGAGGCTGCCTTACGTTCTTAGGGTCCCGGGTTCGAATCCTGGTCGGAGCAAATGTTTGTGTGATGAGCACGGCCATTTGTTTCCGAGTCATGGATGTTTATATGTTTATATGTATAATAAGTATGTATTTACAAACAAAAAGTATCTATGTAGTATTTCAACTATCTGGTGTCCACGACACAAGCCTCGTTGCTTAGTGTGGCACTAGGTGGCGCTGTGTGTAATGTCCAGCAATATTTATTTATATTTATTTTATTAATAAGGACCGGCCATTATTAATAATGCCCGACGGCCCGAGGTCTATGTTATAAGTCAGTGATTGAGATAGCATCATTGTTTTCTTTAATACTTGCCCTGCATAGGTCGACCACCATGATTGATCCGAATTAGTATTACAACTTTATGTCCCAGAAGTCCGAATTTGGGACATGAGGAGCGTAGGCCGAAGGCCGGCGGAGCTCCGACGACATGGCTGACGGGAGATAGGGCGGCAGCTTTTTTTTTTAGACCGCCCGATCCGACCATCTGTTTAGTGTAATTTCTATTTTTACATGATGACAGTGTTTGATAAGTAATATTTTTATCAAAATAAAAGTAGGTAAATACTGATGTTATTACATTTTTGACTATTTATTTTTTAACTACTATATTCAATAGTTTATTTTTTGTTAACTTTTCATGAAAATTTTGTAAGTTTAATAAACAAAAAGACTACAATTCACCTATTTTATTACTTTGCCCAAGATAGGGTGGGCATTATTCATAATGGCCGGGAAAAGTGATTAATCATGCTGTTTTAATCACATTGCCCAATTGAGTCGGGCATTATGAATACAGACCGGCCATTATTAATAGTGCCCGGACTTATCAAATTGAACGTGACATATATACAGCTTAATCAAGTGGAAACCTTTCGGGTCCCTTTAGCCCAAAGGGACCCGAAAGGTTGGCATTTTACTGGAGTTTGATAAGTGGAAGACTATAAGGTTCTTATAAGGTTATATTTGACATTTTAAATACATTTAGGGGTTGTCAACCGACTTCCAAAAAGAAGAGGTTCTCAATTCGACTTTGTTACCTCAGAACTTTCGACTGGGTGAACCGATTTTGACGATTTTATTTGAAAGCTGGTGCTTTAATCACATTGCCCAATTGAGTCGGGCATTGTGAATACAGACTGGCCATTATTAATAGTGCCCGGATTCATCAAATTGCCCGTAACATATATACAGCTTCATCAAGTGGAAACCTTTCCGGTCCTTTTGGGCTATAATTGGCTTTCAATATAGTTTGAAAAGTGGAAGACTTTATATGGTTCTTTTAGGGTCCTAATTGTCACTACATTTAGGGGTTTTTAAAGCGAACAATCTACCAGCACAAGCACGCGAGGTGCTTGCACCTCGCGCAACACGCAAATACTAGTTTATATTATATAAAACTACAAAGCCACTCACTCACTCACTCATTGACATGTCGTTTCTCGGAATGGGTGAGAGATGGGTTAGGGGAATGTTTGGGAAAAATGTAGAGTACCATAGAGTGAGTAGAGGAAAATTATAGAGGAGATTCAAATTCAAGATGGCGGCCGAGTCCATTTCCGGTTTCGATGGGGAAAAGACTTGGACGAGTTTCAACTCATAGGTCCTATCCAAAATCTAAAACGATTTAAAAAAAAAGTAAAAAAAAAAAAAAAAACAAGATGGCGGCTGCGCTGGGACGTTTTGAAATCTTCGACTTTTTGCACTACACTTTGACGAATTGTTTTGTTCTACCGATTTCAAAAGTTGGCAACACCAATAACACTTGTCAATGGCTTATATCCTTGAAATTTGAGAAAAATTGTGAATTTTCAGAAAAACAAAATGGCGAAGAGTATGGCGGCCATCTTGTAAAAAGTTATAATTTTCGATTTTTTTCAAATCCATTTTTCGGGTTGTTGGCAACATCTGACGGGTTTAAGTTGTACCGAGCGGTTGTGTGGTTTATAGAGGAGTGTTGCCTGGTGCGAAAAATTTCCCCATTTTTAGGGTATTTTGCCAGATTTTCCCCAAAAACATGAAAAGTAGAAATAACGACATTTTGAATAGAGACTTTGACTAGCTGGCAACATTGGGGTCCCCCAAATGACATTTGACCATTTTGGTTCGTTTTAGTTGGCAACCCCAAAAAATATTGAATATTTTAATTTTTGGGACTTTTTGACTTTGACGAGTTCTTTTGTTCTACCAAACTCAAAAGTTGGCAACACCAGGTAAATTGGTCGGGGGCCTATATACTTGAGATTTCAGGAAAATTATGACTTTTTAGAAAAACAAGATGGCGGACGCTGTGGCGGCCATTTTGTAAAAACTTGAAATTTCGACTTTTTTCAAATCTATTTTTCGTGCAGTTGGCAACATCTGAAGGGTTCGAGCTGTACCGATCGGTTATGTGTTTTGTTGAGGAGTGTTGCCTGGTGCATAAAATTTCCCCATTTCTAGGTTACTTTACCAGATTTTCCCCGAAAACGTGAAAAGTAGAAATAACGATATTTTGAATGGAGACTTTGACTAGCCGGCAACATCGGAGTGTCTCGAATGACATTTGAACATTTTCATCACTTTGAGCTGGCAACCCCGAGAGCCATTGGGGTTTGCATTTTCGGGTCAGACCCGAATTCGGCGAGTTCTTTTGTTCTATCAAACTCAAAAGTTGGCAACACCACGCACACCGGTTGGTAGCCTATATTCTTGAGATTTCAGGAAAATTATGACTTTTCAGAAAAACAAGATGGCGGACAGTGGGGCGGCCATCTTGTAAAAATTACAAAAAATTCCAATTTTCGACACGATAAATGGGACAGCTGGCATCCCCCCACTGAATTGTGTTGTATGAACCGGTTGTGTGTATTGCTGAGGAGTGTTGCCTGGTGCAAAAATTCTCCCCACTTTTAGGGTAATTTTCCCAGATCTTCCCCAAAAACATGAAAAGTAGAAATGACGACATTTTAAATAGAGACTTTGACTAGCCGGCAACATTTGGGTCTCCCAAATGACATTTGACCATTTTTATTATTTTGAGCTGGCAACCCCGAGAGCCATTGGGGTTTGAATTTTTGGGTCAGACCCGACTTTGGCGAGTTCTTTTGTTCTATCAAACTCAAAAGTTGGCAACACCAAGTACACCGATCGGTAGCCTATATCCTTGAGATTTTGGAAAAATTATGATATTTACTTTCGACACAATAAATGTTACAGTTGGCATCCCCCGACTGGATTGTGTTGTATGAACTGGTTGTGTGTATTGCCGAGGAGTGTTGCCTGGTGCAAAAATTCTCCCCACTTTTGGGGTAATTTTCCCCAAAAACATGAAAAGTAGAAATGACGTTATTTTAAATGGAAATTTTGCATAATCACCAAGAATGGGGTGCCCGAAATGACTTTTGACCATTTTCATCACTCTCAGCTGGCAACCCCGAGAGCCATTCGCGCTTGAATCTTCGGGTCGGACCCGACTTTGGCGAGTTCTTTTGTTCTACCAAAGTCAACGTACAGCCACCGTGTTTTTACTGACAGGTAGCTTATATCCTGGTTACTTTAGAAAAATTGTGACATTTTAGAAATTCAATATGGCGGCTGTGCCACTTCCGGTTTCCAAAACCTTGTCCGATTGGGGTCGTTCAAGCGGTTCATCCCACTGAGGGGTATTAGTTTGTAATGGTTTTTTGGATAAGTAAACAAGAAACTTCCACGTGTGGGGTAAAAGTGCCAAACCCCACCTTTTTGCCCCCCCTCTCCTCCCCTCCCTATCTCGTTAGTCGGAAACTAAGAGACCCGTGTTCTGTTTTTTTACGGATTCGTATAGAGGAGGCTTGGAAAAGTAAAAATCAATTTTTTAAAGTTGTCCCCCTTGACCCCCTTCTCTACCCCTGTAGGCGTATCTGGAAAAATAAGGGGCCATGTTTTTTTTTTTTTTCAGATTCATAAAAAGAGGCCCAGAGTTGAGCCCCTCTCTCCACCCCTTTTTATACAACTGAAAAATATTTTGATTATTACCTAAAACTATTGAGGGGCGTTGAAATTTGTATACCTTCCCCTCCCCACCCCAACCTCCCCTAAAATTGAAAGGGCTGTAACTTCATAACGGTTAGAGATAGCAATTAGGTGTTTAAACAAATTATATAGTAGGCGTCAAAACTTGTCCGGTCTCCGATGGTGGTACGACAACGATAGCTTTCCGATGGTAGGTAGGTCCTGAATGGAGCAAACCTGCGAGATCGAGTGAAGCGAAGGGGGAGGTGGCGAGCGAAGCGAGCCGGTGACCTCCATTGCGTAAACAAAGGTTGAGTGGGTGAAGCGTAACTCAGAGGTGACTATGTACATTCTGAAAAAATATTTTCTCAAAAAAAGAAAGGGCTGTAACTTCATAACGGTTGGAGATAGCCATTAGGTGTTTGAACAAATATTATAGTAGGCGTCGAAACCTGTCCGGTGGTGGTACCGGTAAAGCGAAGGGAGGAGCGGGCGAGCGAAGCGAGCCGGTGACCCCCGTAGCGTAGGAATAAGGTCACGTTAGGTTTCCGGTGGTAGGTAGGTCCTAAGTGGAGTGAAGGGGGGAGGTGGCGAGTGAAACGAGCCGGCGACCTCCGTAGCGTAATGAATTATATAAAACTACAAGACCATTCACTCACTGACTCATTGACATGTCGTTTCTCGGAATGGGTGAGAGATGGGTTAGGGGTATGTTTTACAATAATGTATAAAACCATAGATTGAGTAGAGAAAAATTATTGAGGAGATTCAAATCCAAGATGGCGGCAGAGTCCATTTCCGTAGTGTAAGTAGTGGAAATTACAGATTTTCCTACTCCTCCGCTATACTTTTCTGATTAATTTCGTTGCGGGATCCAAGACAGTTAAATTCATTCTCTGGGACTTCGTCGACCTTCATTGTCTCGGCGCTTTTCTGGTGGTCGCCACTGTTGATTCTGGCTTTCAGGAGTTACAGTGGTTGGGAACAGTGTGGCGGGCTTGTCCCAAAAAAAAAAAAAAAAGAGTCCATTTCCGGTTTCGGTAGAGAAAAGACTTGGACAAGTTTCGACTCATAGATCCCATACAAATCTAAAAATATTTAAAAAAAAGTAAAGAAAAAAAAACAAACAATATGGTGGCTGCGCTTGGACGTTTTGAAATCTTCGATTTTTTGCACTAAACTTTGACGAATTATTTTGTTCTACCGATTTCAAAAGTTGGCAACACCAAGTACACCAGTCGGTGGCCTATGTCCTTGAGATTTCAGAAAATTTTTGACTTTTCAGAAAAACATATTTTCCCAAATTTTCCCTAAAAACATGGAAACTAGAAATAAGGACATGTTGAATGGAGACTTTGACTAGGTGGCAACATTGGGGTCCCCCGAATGACATTAGACCATTTTGGTTCGTTTAAGTTGGCAACCACAAAAAATATTGAATATTTTAATTTTTTGGACTTTTTGACTTTGGCGAGTTCTTTTGTTCTACTAAACTCAGAAGTTGGCAACACCACTTACATCGGTTGGCAGCCTATATCCTTGAGATTTCAGGAAAATTATGACTTTTCAGAAAAACAAGATGGCAGACAGTGTGGCGGCCATCTTGTAGAAATGACGAAAAATCCCAATTTTTTACACAATAAATCAGACAGGTGGCATCCCCCGACTGGATTGTGTTGTATGAACCGGTTGTTTATTTCGTTGAGGAGTGTTGCCTGGTGCAAAATTTTTCCCCATTTTTAGGGTATTTTCTCAGATTCTCCCCAAAAATATGAAAAGTAGAAATAATGATATTTTTAATGGAGACTTTGACCAGCCGGCAACATTGGGGTCCCCCAAATGTTATTTGACCATTTTCATCACTTACAACTGGCAACCCCGAGAGCCATTGGGGCTTGAATTTTCAGGGTCAGACCCGACTTTGGCGAATTCTTTCGTTCTACCAAAGTCAACGGACAGCCACCGTGTTTTTACAGACAGGTAGCTTGTATCCTGGTTACTTTAGAAAAAATGTGACATTTTAAATATTCAAGATGGCGGCCGTGCCATTTTCGGTTTTTGAAACCTTGTTCGAATACCACTCACTGACATTATTGTTCTCCCGGACGGTGGAGAGGGAGAGGGGTATATTTTGACAGATTCATAATCAAGTTACTCTCACGAGTAGGGAAAATGTTCCAAACCACTTTTTGCCCCCCTTCCCACCCCTCCCTATCGTATCTCGGAAACTAAGAGACCCGTGTTTTTTTTTTACTGATTTGTATAGAGGAGGCTCGGGGAAGTATAAAACATTTTTCAATGTTACCCCCCTTGCCCCCCTTCTCCCCCTCTTTAGGTGGATTTTGGAAGTTCAGAGAATTGAAACTTTTTTTTCAGATTCATATAAAGGAGCAATGCGTTAGTCAGAATCATTTTTCACAACACCCCCCTCTCCCCCCTTCACCCCTCCCACCCATCGTATCTCGGAAACTAGGACATGTAGCGGTTTTGTTTTTATTCCTACCTAGAACTATTGAAGGGCGTTGAAATTTTAACACTCTTCCCTCCCGTCCCAAAACTCCCCTAAAATTTGAAGGGCTGTAACTTCATAACGGTTAGAGATAGCCATTAGGTGCTTGAACAAATATTATAGTAGGCGTCGAAACCTGTCCGGTGGTGATACCGGTAAAGCGAAGGGCGAATCCCGTTGCGTTGGGATAAGGTGGCGATAGCTTTCCGATAGTAGGTAGGTCCGTAGCGTAACGATGGTTGAGTGGGTGAAGCGTAACTCAAGGGGGTGACGACAAACAGAGAGTCAGCAATAGGAAGGGGTCCACAAAGGGCGATGAAGGAACACGGATGGGTTTTAGTCAGTAAAACTCTGATACTTACTCGTGCTCCGCCCAGAGCGGGAGGAGTCATTTTGATGAATTCCCAACCGAAAAAAAAAAATAGGGGCGACGACAAGCAAACTTTTGGGTATTGTTTTTTTTATGGGAAAAAGTCTGAGTTTTTAAATAAGGTTTAAGACTGTATTAATGTTTAAATCTTTAAAATAAATTCTCATTTTTTTTACTTCAATTTTTTTTTTTTACTGAGTTAGTTTTTAGAATGAGGGGCTCTTAAAGGTTTTCATATTGATTTAGGGGTTCCTTAGGGTTTTCGTACTGCTGTAAGGGTTCTCTTAAAGGTTTAAAAAATATTCAGAAGTATTTTACAAAATCTTCTAAGGGCTCTAATGGATTTTCCAATTCATTAAGGATTTTTAAGGATTCTCAAAATTTTATAAGGGTAAGGAATACTTCTCAATAACACGAAACCAAACCGAACCGAATAGAATGATATATATGTTACAAGCGACGTGATTAACTGGGCATTATTAATAAGGACCGGCCATTATTAATAATGCCCAAGAGCAATGGGCAAAGTGATTAATTTATCACTTTGACCGGCCATTATTAATAATGCCCGATGGCCCGTGGTCTATGTAATAAGTCGGTGATTGAGATAGCATCATTGGTTTTTATTTTTAAAGTTTAGAAGTTGTTTTCTTTAATACTTGCCCTGCGTATGTCGACCACCATGATTGGTCCGAAGTAGTATTACAACTTTATGTCCCAGAAGTCCGAATTTGGGACATGAGGAGCGTAGGCCGAAGGCCGGCGGAGCTCCGACGACATGGCTGACGGGAGATAGGGCGGCAGCTTTTTTTTTTAGACCGCCCGATCCGACCATCTGTTTAGTGTAATTTCTATTTTTACATGATGACAGTGTTTGATAAGTAATCTTTTTATCACAATAAAAATAGGTAACTACTGATGTTATTACATTTTTGACTGTTTATTAAAACTATTGAGGGGCGTTGAAATTTGTATACCTTCCCCTCCCCACCCCAACCTCTAAAATTGAAAGAGCTGTAACTTCATAACGGTTAGCAATTAGGTGTTTGAACAAATTATATAGTAGGCGTCGAAACTTGTCCGGTCTCCGGTGGTGGTACGGTAACGATAGCTTTCCGATGGTAGGTAGGTCCTGAATGGAGCGAACCTGCGAGACCGAGTGGAGCGAAGGGGGAGGTGGCGAGCGAAGCGAGCCGGCGACGTCCGTTGCGTAACCAAGGTTGAGTGGGTGAAGCGTAACTCAGAGGTGACTATGTACAGTAAGCGTTGATAAGTTCTGAGGCACGCTAAGGATTGTATTGCTGTGAACGCACGGTCGAGCGTCCGTGCGTCTGTATGTGTAAGTGGTCTCAATACAGTACGCACACCACAGCCACAGAGTTCGCCCAATCGCATGTCGCGCGTCACACTCCACGAAGCATAAGAATGTATTTCCGTTTCTTTTATTATACACGCAGCAAACCTTATTTGTGTAGCGACCTGTTCTTACCATTGGATAGCTTAAATTCACATCTATTTTCCATGTGTTGATAGCTGTTGGGGTAATCAGTAGGATTCACGATCAAAGAGATCCGAGTTCGAATCCTGTTAACAACGTGGGGTTTTTGTTTCTTGGTAACATTAGTTGTTGGTTCATTATTTATTTTTTATAAGAATAAGTTAAATATTAGTAAAAAAAACATAGTATTATTATTCAACTATTTATTTATTATTTTAGCTGTTCGGTGTTGGAAGGTGGAAATAAAAAAAGTCGTGGTGAATGATAACAGAAATGTTTATTCGTTTTATTTATTTATAAAATTAACAAACTTTCATGATAATTGTAACGTCACATTCCTACCTAGATGTAAAAAAGTTCTCTTGTAACCGATCATAAGATTTTTTATTGTATACGGTATACCCACTTACTTTCAATTCATAATAACATACTTAAGTAACAAGGAAAGGATATTCTAATCACACAAATATAACATATAGTTGATACCCACTTATTATAGGTATCGGTAATCAGCAGAATTTATTGAAAACTAATATAAATCATTTAGACTTTATGAATATTTTTTTGTGACGTCACAATAAATGTAACTCGTATTGAGGTTATAGTTTAAGTGTTCATTTTCCCGAAGAAAAGAAGATTGAAACTAAACCTCAATTTAAGATAATTAATATAATTACGGATAAGTTATTATTCACTAAATATTTTGTCAGTTTTTTGAGTCTTCTCATGGTAGTATTCCAGTAAAAATCTAAATAATCCCGTGCGAAACGTAATCGTTCTTCTATAACTCTTTCTGTCAAGAAGGGCTTAGCTGGTCTTCGTGATACAAGCCTTCAGCGTGGAGGGCACGGCGAACAGTTTGCAATGAGGTGTCAAATAATTCCACAAAGTGTCTCGTAGGTGTGAAACCATTTGTTTCTTATTCGCCAACCTATAGCCGATAATAAGCGACGGCTTTCCACTTCATTGTCGACTAGCAAGGCCTTTTGATCTGACTCACAGTATTCCTCTAAAACAAAAAACAAAAAAATGATGTTATGCAGCTATAATAAAATACTGAAGTTATCATTCACTCGGCATTTATAAATCCAATAATTAACACTAATTATTTATCTTTTATGCCTCATGATGGATTTAAAATCAATTTATTAATCCCTATGTCACCAAATAAATAAACAATAACAAAGTAGGCTTTAATTTTTAATAAAACTTTGTTACAATAATTCATAAATATAATACTCACATTAGTCCGGTTTCTTCAGATATTCGTGTTCTATTAAGACCAATTTTATGCAGCACGATAATATTAGTCGCCCTCGCCTCAATATCAATATTTGCCTGCATTTTGAGAAATACCAACAACAATACCGCTATCTATTAAACCACACGTCACTAACCAAATTTAACACAACCAAACGACAACGTTCATTTCGATCAAGTAAAATATTCATAAAACTCAGGTTTACCTCACAGAAATATAAATTCTTGACTTATTTTTCTATGATCTACCTTCTTCTAACTTTATGAAATGTGTGAACAAAGCGAGAATATTTTTCTGTCCCATTACTTCCAATCGAGTAAACACTTACAAAAAGTCTAAAAGTAACAACGTGAGATTTTAACTCACGGCTTACTGATTCACTCTTAGACGTGGACGCGCCTAACCACTAGGCCATCTTGACTTATATTTCAATGTTGAAATTTTGGACTACATTTACTTGTAGATGACAATGTCTATTTTTTTTAAAGTAGAAGGTCGTAAGTCAAACTAAACGTCAAGCTATTGCTTTGTGAGATTGCCTATCGACTTTTGGTCGACACTGTACATTCGAAAAAAAAAGAAAGGGTGTAACTTCATAACGGTTACAGATAGCCATTAAGTAATTATTGAACAAATATTATAGTTAGTGTCAAAACCTGTCCGGTGGTGGTAGGGATAAGGTCAAGATAGCTTATAGGTCTGAGTTTTTAATGAAGGTTGTAGGTAAATTGTTTTAGCGGATCTTAAGGGTTCTTAGACTGCTTCATACTGATTTAGGGGTTCCTAAGGGTATTTGTACTGCTGCAAGGGCCGCTCATAATGATTTTCAAAATGAGAAACTTGATTTTATTCAAAAATTTGAATATGGGTATCGTTTTAGAGTGATTTGGAGGTGCTGAGATTTAGAATAAATAGGAGCTTAATCAAGTGGAAATTTGGCATTTCACTAGAGTTTGAAAAGTGAAAGACTCTTTTAGGGTTATGTTTGACATTTTTACTACATTTAGGGGTTTTTAAAGTGAAAAATGTACCAGCACAAGCACGCGAGGTGCTTGCACCTCGCGCTACACGCAAATACTAGTTTATATTATATAAAACTACAAAGCCACTCACTCACTCACTCATTGACATGTCGTTTCTCGGAATGGGTGAGAGATGGGTTAGGGAAATGTTTGGGAAAAATGTAGAGTACCATAGAGTGAGTAGAGGAAAATTATAGAGGAGATTCAAATCCAAGATGGCGGCCGAGTCAATTTCCGGTTTCGGTGAGGAAAAGACTTGGACGAGTTTCGACTCATAGGTCCCATTTAAAATCTAGAATAATTTAAAAAAAAAGTAAAAAAAAAAAAAAAAACAAGATGGCGGCTGCGCTGGGACGTTTTGAAATCTTCGACTTTTTGCACTAAATTTTGACGAATTGTTTTGTTCAACCGATTTCAAAAGTTGGCAACAACAAGCACACCAGTCGGTGGCCTATATCCTTGAGATTTCAGAAAAATTGTGACTTTTTAGAAAAACAAAATGGCGAACAGTGTGGCGGCCATCTTGTAAAAAGTTGTAATTTTCGATTTTTTTCAAATCCATTTTTCGGGTAGTTGGCAACATCTGACGGGTTTAAGTTGTACCTAGCGGTTGTGTGGTTTATAGAGGAGTGTTGCCTGGTGCGAAAAATTTCCCCATTTTTAGGGTATTTTGCCAGATTTTCCCCAAAAACATGAAAAGTAGAAATAATGACATTTTGAATGGAGACCTTGACTAGCTGGCAACATTGGGGTCCCCTTAATGACATTTGACCATTTTGGTTCGTTTTAGTTGGCAACCCCAAAAATTATTGAATATTTTAATTTTTGGGACTTTTTGACTTTGGCGAGTTCTTTTGTTCTACCAAACTCAAAAGTTGGCAACACCACGCACACCGGTCGGTAGCCTAGATCCTTGGAATTTCAGGAAAATTATGACTTTTCAAAAAAACAAGATGGCGGACGCTGTGGCGGCCATTTTGTAAAAACTTGAAATTTCGCCTTTTTTCAAATCTATTTTTCGTGCAGTTGGCAACATCTGAAGGGTTTGAGTTGTACAGAGCGGTTGTGTGTTTTGTTGAGGAGTGTTGCCTGGTTTGAAAATTTTCCCCTTTTTTAGGGTATTTTTCTAGATTTTGCCCAAAAACATGAAAAGTAGAAATAACGATATTTTGAATAGAGACTTTGACTAGAGGGTAACATTGGGGTGCCCCAAATGACATTTGACCATTTTCATCACTTTGAGCTGGCAACATCGAGAGCCATTTGGATTTGAATTTTCGGGTCAGACCCGACTTTGGTGAGTTCTTTTGTTCTATCAAACTCAAAAGTTGGCAACACCACGCACACCGGTTGGTAGCCTATATTCTTGAAATTTCAGGAAAATTATGACTTTTCAGAAAAACAAGATGGCGGACAGTGGGGCGGCCATCTTGTAAAAATGACAAAAAATCCCAATGTTCGACACGAGTAATGGGACAGCTGGCATGCCCCCACTGGATTGTGTTGTATGAACCGGTTGTGTGTATTGCCAAGGAGTGTTGTCTGGTGCAAAAATTCTCCCCACTTTTGGGGTAATTTTCCCAATCTTCCCTAAAAACATGAAAAGTAGAAATAACGATATTTTGAATAGAGACTTTGACTAGCCGGCAACACTGAGGTCCCCCAAATGACATTTGACCATTTTCATTACTTTGAGCTGGCAACCCCGAGAGCCATTGGTGCTTGAATTTTCGGGTCAGACCCGACTTTGGCGAGTTCTTTTGTTCTACCAAAGTCAACGTACAGCCACCGTGTTTTCACTGACAGGTAGCTTATATCCTGTTTATTTTAGAAAAATTGTGACATTTCAGAAATTCAAGATGGCGGCCGTGCCACTTCCGGTTTCCAAAACCTTGTCCGATTGTGGTCGTTCAAGCGGTTCATCCCACTGAGGGGTATTAGTTTGTAACGGTTTTTTGGATTAGTAAACAAGTAATTTCCACGAGTGGGGTAAAAGTGCCAAACTCCACCTTTTTGCTCCCCTTCTCCCCCCCGCCCTATCTCGTAACTCGGAAACTAAGAGCATCATGTTCTGTTTTTTTACGGATTCGTATAGAGGAGGCTTAGAAAAGTAAAAACCATTTTTCAAAGTTGTCCCTCTTGACCCCCTTCTTTACCCCTGTAGGCGTATTTCGAAAAATAAGGGACCATGAATTTTTTTTTTCAGACTCATAAAAAAAGGCCCAGAGTTAGTCAAAATAATTTTACAATACTCCCCCCTCTCCCCCCCTTGAACCCTTCCCTTCACCCCTTTTTATACAACTGAAAAAGCTTTTGATTTTTACCTAAAATTATTGAGGGGCGTTGAAATTTGTATACCTTCCCCTCCCCACCCCAACCTCCCCTAAAATTGAAAGGGCTGTAACTTGATAACGGTTAGAGATAGCAATTAGGTGTTTGAACAAATTATATAGTAGGCGTCGAAACTTGTCCGGTCTCCGATGGTGGTACAGCAACGATAGCTTTCCGATGGTAGGTAGGTCTTGAATGGAGCGAACCTGCGAGACCGAGTGAAGCGAATGGGGAGGTGGCGAGCGAAGCGAGCCGGCGACCTCCATTGCGAAATCAGGGTTGAGTAGGTGAAGCGTAACTAGAGGTGACTATGTACATTCGGAAAAAATGTTTTCTCGAAAAAAGAAAGGGCTGTAACTTAATAACGCTTAGAGATAGCCATTAGGTGTTTGAAAAAATATTATAGTAAGTGTCAAAATCTGTCCGGTTGTGGTAGGGATAAGGTCAAGATAGCTTATAGGTCTGAGTTTTTAATGAAGGTTTTAGATTGTTTTAGCGGATCTTAGGGGTTCTTAGACTGCTTCATACTGATTTAGGGGTTCCTAAAGACTTGGATGAATTTCGACTCATAGGTCCCATACAAACTTTTTGTACTAAACTTTGACGAATTATTTTGTTCTACCGATTTAAAACGTTAGTAACACCACTTACACCAGTCGTTGGCCTATAACCTTGAAATTTCGTTGAGGAGTGTTGCCTGGTACAAAAATTCTCTTCACTTTTGTGGTAATTTTACCAGATTTTCCTCGAAAACGTGAAAAGTAGAAATGACGACATTTTAAATGGAAATTTTGGGTAACCACCAAGAATCGGGTGCCCAAAATGACTCATGACCATTTTCATCACTCACAGCTGGCAACCCCGAGAGCCATTTGGGCTTGAATTTTCGGGTCAGATCCGACTTTGGCGAATTCTTTTGATCTACCAAAGTCAACTGACCGCCACCGTTTCTTTAGGTACTGACAGGTAACTTGTATCCTGTTTATTTTAGGAAAATTGTGACATTTCAGAAATTCAAGATGGCGGCCGTGCCATTTCCGGTTTATTACCACTCACTCACTGACGTAATTGTTCTCCCAGATGGTGGAGGGGGAGGGGGTTATATTTTGGCAGATTCGTAAACAAGTAACTCTCACGAGTAGGGAAAAAGTGTCAAACCTCCCCTTTTTGTCCCTGTTCCCACCGCTCCCTATCGTATCTCGGAAACAAAGAGACTTGGAACATTTTCTTTTTCAGATTCATATAAGGGGTTGGCCCAGAGTTGGTCAAAATCATTTTTCATAACTCCCCCCTCTCCCCCACTTCACCGCTCCCCCGCATCGTATCTCGGAAACCAGGACACGTAGCGGTTTTTTTTTATTCTTACCTAAAACGAATGGGGGCGTTGAAATATATGTACACCCTCCCCTCCCCAACCTCCCCTAAAATTTGAAGGGCTGTAACTTCATAACGGTTAGAGCCATTAGGTGCTTGAACAAATATTATAGTAGGTGTCGAAACCTCTCCGGTGGTGGTAGTGGTACCGGTAAAGATAAGGTCACGATAGCTTTCCGGTGGTAGGTAGGTCCTGAGTGGAGCGATGGGGGGAGGTGGCGAGCGAAGCGAGCCGGTGACCTCCGTAGTCGTTATGCTACGGAGGTCGCCGGCTCGCTTCACTCGCCACCTGTGTTTTTCACGCGGCCTTTGGTTAAGTAGGAGAAGCGTAACTCAGGGATGACTATGTACATACGGAAAAAATATTTTGAATTCTAATTTTAAATTTCGCGCCACGCCAAAACGCTCCGCAACTAACTATATAAGTGCTACGCACGCATACGCATTCGTATTGATTCTGACCTAAACCTATTGATGGGCATTAACATTTTTAATACCCTCCCCTCTCCAACCTCCCCTAAAATTGAAAGGGCTGTAACTTTATTATGGTTAGACATAAACATTAGGTGTTGGAATAAATATAATAGCAGGCGTCGAAACCTGTCTGGTGGTAGCAGATATAAGTTAACGATAGCTTTCCGGTGGTAGGTACAATAAGCAAACTTTAGGGTAATGTTTTTTTTAATGGGAAAATGTCTAACTTTTTAAATAAGGTTTTAGATTGTTTAAGGGGATCTTAAGAGTTCTTAGACTGCTTCATAATAATTTAGGGGTACCTTAGGGCTTCAGGTTTAGGGTTTTTGTACAGCTGTAAAGGTAAAGATTTTCAAAATGTTTAAAAAGTTCAATAATTTTTTTAAAAAGCTTTAAACGGAGTTAGCTAACGGATTTTCCAATTCATTTAAGGATTACTATTGATTCTCAAAATTTTATAAGGGTAAGGAATTCTTCTCAATAACACGAAACCGAACCGAACCGAATAGAATTATATGTATGTTACGGGCAACGTGATTAACTGGGTATTATTAATAAGGACCGGCCATTATTAATAATGCCCGACGGCCCGAGGTCTGTGTTATAAGTCAGGGTTTGAGATAGCATCAATGTTTTCTTTAATACTTGCCCTGCATAGGTCGACCACCATGATTGATCCGAATTAGTATTACAACTTTATGTCCCAGAAGTCCGAATTTGGGACATGAGGAGCGTAGGCCGAAGGCCGGCGGAGCTCCGACGACATGGTTGACGGAAATAGGGCGGCAGCTTTTTTTTTTAGACCGCCGTGTAATTTCTATTTTTACATGATGACAGTGTTTGATAAGTAATATTTTTATCAAAATAAAAGTAGGTAAATACTGATGTTATTACATTTTTGACTATTTATTTTTTAACTACTATGTTCAATAGTTTATTTTTTGTTTACTTTTCATGAAAATTTTGTAAGTTTAATAAACAAAAAGACTACAATTCACCTATTTTATTACTTTGCCCAAGATAGGGTGGACATTATTCATAATGGCCGGGAAAAGTGATTAATCATGCTGTTTTAATCACATTGCCCAATTGAGTCGGGCATTATGAATACAGACCGGCCATTATTAATAGTGCCCGGACTTACCAAATTGCACGTGACATATATACAGCTTAATCAAGTGGAAACCTTTCGGGTCCTTTTGGGCTTTATTTGGCTTTCAACAGAGTTTGAAAAGTTTTTAGAGTAAACATTTTTGCTACATTTAGGGGTTTTTAAAGTGTATAATCTATCAGCACAAGCACGCGAGGTGCTTGCACCTCGCGCAACACGCAAATACTAGTTTATACTATATAAAGCTCGATTACCACTCACTCACTGACTCACTGACAGAATTGTTCTCCCTGATGGTGGATGGGGAGGTGGGTATATTTTGACAGATTCGTAAACAAGTAACTCCCGCGAGTATGGGAAAAGTGCCAAACCTCCCCTTTTCGCCCCCCTTCCTCCCCCTCCCTATCGTATCTCGGAAACAAAGAGACCCGTATTTTTCGTTTTTTACAGATTCGTATAGAGGAGGCTCGGAGAAGTAAAAACCAGTTTTCAAAATTGACCCCTTTTTCCCCCTTCTCCCCCCTTTAGGCGGATCTCGGAAGTTGAGAGACTTGGAACATTTTTTTTTTCAGATTCGTAAGAAGGGGCCTGGAGTTAGCCAAAATCATTTTTCAAAACTCCCCACTCTCCCCCCCTTCACCCCTCTCCCCATCGTATCTCGGAAACTAGGACACGTAGCATCTTTTTGATTTTTACTATAAATTATTAATGAGGAGCGTTTAAATTTGTAAATGGAGGGTATCCTCCCCTCCCCAACCTCCCCTAAAAATAAAAGGGCTATAACTTCGTAACGGTCAGAGATAGCCAATAAGTGTTTGAACAAATATAATAGTAGGCGTCGAAACCTGTCTGGTGGTAGGTAGGTTCTGAGTGGAGTGAACCTGCGAGACCGAGTGGAGCGAAGGGGGGAGGTGGCGAGCGAAGCGAGCCGGCGACCTCCTTAACGTAACGAAGGTTGAGTGGGTGAAGCGCTTTAGAATGTTTTAGGGGTTCTTAAGGGATTTCATACTGATTTAGGGGTAGTTGTAACGGTTTTTCCGATTATTTTAAGGATTCCTATGGATTCTCAAAATTTTATGATGGTAAGGAATACTTCTCAAGAACACGACAACACGCGAGCTGCGCGCAGCTCGCGCACTCACGCAAATACTAGTTATACTATATAAAGCTCGATTACCACTCACTGACTGACTGACTGACTCACTGACATAATTGTTCTCCCAGATGGTGGATGGGGAGGTGGGTATATTTTGACAGATTCGTAAACAACTAACTCCCGCGAGTATGGGAAAAGTGCCAAACCTCCCCTTTTCGCCCCCCTTCCTCCCCCTCCCTATCGTATCTCGGAAAC
Organism: Xestia xanthographa; assembly: GCA_905147715.2. Lineage (NCBI taxonomy): Eukaryota > Metazoa > Arthropoda > Insecta > Lepidoptera > Noctuidae > Xestia > Xestia xanthographa. Next base: position 11,543,224 of record LR990643.1, on the reverse strand, counting down.
CAAGAGACCCGTATTTTTTTCTTTTTACGGATTCGTGTAGAGGAGGCTCGGGAAAGTAATAACCAGTTTTCAAAGTTGCCCCCCTTGCCCCCCTTTTCACCCCCTTTAGGCGGATCTCAGAAATTCAGAGACTTGGAACATTTTTTTTTTCAGATTCGTGTAAAGGGGCAACGCGTTAGTCAAAATCATTTTTCAAAACTCCCCACTCTCCCCCCCTTCACCCCTCCCCCTATCGTATCTCGGAAACTAGGACACGTAGCGGCTTTTTGATTTTTACTATAAATTATTAATGAGGAGCGTTTAAATTTGTAAACGGAGGGTATCCTCCCCTCCCCAACCTCCCCTAAAATTGAAAGGGCTGTTACTTCGTAACGGTTAGAGATAGCCATTGGGTGTTTGAACAAATATTATAGTAGGCGTCGAAACCTGTCCGGTGGTGGTAGGTTCTGAGTGGAGCGAACCTGCGAGACCGAGTGGAGCGAAGGGGGGAGGTGGCGAGCGAAGCGAGCCGGCGACCTCCGCAGCGTAACGAAGGTTGGGTGGGTGAAGCGTAACTCAGCTTTTAACGATTCTAATGAATTCTCATTTATTTATTGATTTAGTTTTTAGAATGTTTTAGGGGTTCTTAAGGGTTTTCATACTGATTTAGGGGTAGTTGTAACGGATTTTCCAATTATTTTAAGGATTCTTATGGATTCTCAAAATTTATAGGGTATGGAATACGTCTTAAGAACACGACGACACGCGAGCTGCGCGCAGCTCGCGCACCCAAGCAAATACTAGTTATACTATATAAAGCTCGATTACCACTCACTGACTGACTCACTGACATAATTGTTCTCCCAGATGGTGGATGGGGAGGTGGGTATATTTTGACAGATTCGTAAACAAGTAGCTCCCGCGAGTATGGGAAAAGTGCCAAACCTCCCCTTTTCGCCCCCCTTCCTCCCCCTTCCTATCGTATCTCGGAAACAAAGACACTTGGAACATTTATTTTTCAGATTCATATAGAGGAGGCTCGGAAAAGTAAAACCCAGATTTCAAAATTGACCCCTTTTTCCCCCTTCTCCCCCCTTTAGGCGCATCTCGGAAGTTGAGAGACTTGGAACATTTTTTTTTTTCAGATTTGTAAGAAGGGGCCTAGAGTTAGTCAAAATATTTTTTCAAAACTCCCCACTCCTCCCCCCCTTCACCCCTCCCCCCATCGTATCTCGGAAACTAGGACACGTAGCGGCTTTTTGATTTTTACTATAAATTATTATTGAGGAGCGTTTAAATTTGTAAACGGAGGGTATCCTCCCCTCCCCAACCTCCCCTAAAAATAAAAGGGCTATAACTTCGTAACGGTCAGAGATAGCCATTGGGTGTTTGAACAAATATGTACGGTGGTGGTAGGTCCTGAGTGGAGCGAAGGGGGGAGGTGGCGAGGGAAGCGAGCCGGCGACCTCCGTAGCGTAACGAAGGTCGAGTGGGTGAAGCGTTACTCAGGGGCGACGACATGCAACTTTAGGGTTATTTTTAAGTAAGGTGTTTTACTTTTATATTATTAGGTTTTTTTTTAAATTAATTTTATAATGTTTTAGGGGTTCTTAAGGGCTTTCATATTGATATAGGGGTAGTTGTAACGGATTTTCCAATTATTTTAAAGATTCCTATGGATTCTCAAAATTTTATGATGGTAAGGAATACTTCTCAAGAACACGACAACACGCGAGCTGCGCGCAGCTCGCGCACCCACGCAAATACTAGTATAAGTATATGTTTAATTTGTTTACAGTCGAGTATGCGACCT